>PVJA010008365.1:0-39596 GCA_004027025.1 Myocastor coypus
CGAGGCTGAGCAGGGCGGGGCTGAGTAAATGCCGGCTTAACATCTCTACCATCATCCGGTTTAGTCATTCAGCAAGAAAGAAAGGGATAGGAAATTCCAACAATAAGAAATGAACAAAAGATTAGAACTGAAGACATTAAGTGCTTGCTTTTTGCCCGTTGACCAGATAACTAGAACTATCTGCATTATCTATGCAGCATGGGGTTTTTATTATTTTTACCTAAAGACATCTCTTTTTGGTAATGACAAGCGTGTTTTTTTTTTAAAAAGCCTGTTTTTTCTCAATACACCTTTAAAGGTTTTTAAATTGTTTCATATCTGGTCAAGTTGAGATTTTTAAGAACTTCATTTTTAATTTGTAATAAAAGTTTACAACTTGATTTTTTCAAAAAAGTCAACAAACTACAAGCATCTGTTAATGAAGGTCTTAAATAAATAATAATAATAAAAAAAAGCAGCCTGGAAGAAGTTCTCAATTATTCAGGTGGTCAAGCAGACAGCCTTTGGATGATGTCATTCCTATGGTTTGACCCAGTGAGCTAGGGTGCCTCCAACCCAACTTCCCAACAGAAGAGTAGGCGCCAGACCTGAAAAAGGGTCACAGCAAAAGGAACGAAGGCCCCCCAGAATAGGAAAAGATGTCTCTCACTGCCACAAGTAGAAAAGTGGGCAAACCCCACGTGATGTATGTGGCAGGAGATGTTTGAAGAGAGACAGTAGAGGGGCTCATCTATCAGAGGATTAGGGGAGGACTAAGGGAGCACTATGAGTGCCAGGGGTTTCCACGTGGAAACACCTTCCAGAATGGCAACATGAGGAGAATCCTGCAGGAGGACAGCAGCCTTAGGGAGCCAACAGATGGACAGAAAGAAGTTAGGAAAAAAGAAAGGGAAGATATGTGTGAAGCAAACCACCAACGAAAAGGGTGCCTCACAGGGAGAGAACAGAAGAAATCTTTACATTGTCTCACCAAATCTTTCCTGAAATCGTGCACAGTGGGACAAAACTGTGAAAAGAGATAGAGAATGAAAGCGTTGTAAGAAGAACGCTCCCTGGGTATGGGTATGAGTTCTGACCACCCAGGGTCACATCTAAAGAGTAGACTACTCTAGCCTGAGAATACTGTAACTTTACCAAAAGAAAGCTTAGAAACAATCCAGAAGGAATCAAGCTGTTCAGCAGGTAACTCATCCAACTGTGAAATTTAACCAGCTATGAGAACAAAATTTAGTATTCTTTACTTTGTTTATTTATTTTATTTGGATTCCAGAGAAGGGTCTACAGGAACAGGGTGGTCAGGGTCTCACTATTAGATCTGACTTGTAGTTACTGGCCTGTTTACAGCTTCCCAAGAGCTGGGATTACAAGTGTGTGGCACCACGCCCAGTATCAATTGCCCTCTCAGGATACCCTGGAGGGTGGGGCCAGCATGGCAGGCCCAGGGATTGCACCCCTGGCCCTGCACCTGCTCATAGGTGCTATAATCTTCTGAACTACTTGGCTGGCCCTCAAATTACGACACTTGATAAAAAGAATAAGCCCATGGGACCAAGATGCTTAAATATTCTTAAACAAGAGCTTAGGAGATAGCTCAATGGTCTAAGTGCCTGCCTGGTTCAATCCCTATTACCACATGCCATACTGGCCCTGGAACTCCAGGTGCACCAAACTGGGCGTGGTAGTACACACCTGTAATCCCAGCACTGGAGAGGCTGAGACAGGAGGATCACCATGAGTCCTAGCTGCATGAAGAGACCCTGTACCAAATAAATAAATATTTGAAAAAAATATTCTCAAACAAGAAAGCAAGGTGAGCCAGGTGTGATGGCACATGCCTGTAATCCCAGCACTCAGGAGGTGGAGGCAGGAAGATCTCTGGGAGTTCAAGACCAGCCTGGGATACAAGGTGAGCTCAAGGCCAGCCTGAACTGCATAGTGGGGCCCTGTCTCAAAAAGAATAGAAAGAAAGAAAGAAAGAAAGAAAGAATTATAATCAAACTGATGAAAAAAATTGGTAAATGCCAGAGAAGAAACAAGTAATATGTAGAGGAAATCAGAAATAATACCTTGTTAGAAACTATGACAGGAAGAAGATAAAGGCATATTTATAAGCCACTGGAAATATGTTCCTTTAAAATTTAGAGAGAATGAAAATATTCTTCAACAATTAAGTCAAGAGAAAAATAACTGATTACCTAAATCTGTTTCATCCCCTAGACAACAATTCTACTGGTAGAGTATGAGATAACTCTTGTCTACTGGATGACTGCGACTTCCAGAGAAAGGATTTTGATGTTAAATTGCTATAAACTTCAATTAGCTTTCGGTGCAGCAACTACTCCCTAAGCCTTGGACCTGTGGCAGGCAGCATGAGGCTGTTCCTGGGGATCAAACCTGGGTCCTTATGCTTGGCAGGTAGGCACTTAGACCACTGAGCTACCTCCCTGGCCCTTTGAAAGAAAGATATTTTCTGCAGAAGAAATACAGATTGCCACAAAGTATATGATAAGATTTTCAATATCATTAGTCATTTGGGAAGTGAAAATTAAAACCATGTTGAAATATTACTTCATGACCACTATGAGAGTTAAAATAAAAACATGGATTAATAAGCTGGGTACAATGGCACATGCTTGTAATCTGAGCATTTGGGAGCATGAGTCAAGATGGTTTTAAATTCAGATTTTACCTGGGCAATTTAGTGAGACCCTATCTCAAAGTACATAGAGCTTCCATAGTAGAATGCTCCTGGGCTTGATGGAAGATGTGGGGAAATTGGGACCCTCATATACTGCTGCTAGTACATCTGCAATGGAATACAGTGTGGCAGTTTCTCAAATGTTGAGTTGACATGTAGCCCAATCATCTCTTTCCCAGAGAAATGAAAACATATGTCCCCCCAAAACTTGAAAGTGAACACTCACAGAAGCATTATTCAGAATAGCTGCAAATGAAAACTATCATTCAGTTGATAAACAGATATATAAAATGTAATATACACAGATGCAGATAGATGTCTATCTATCTATCTATCTATCTATCTATCTATCTATCTATCATGCAATATCATTTGGCTATCAAAGAGTTAAAGTGCTGGTTCCTGATCTAATGATGAACCTGGAAAACATGCCAAGTGAAAGAAGCTACACACAGAAGACTGCATATTTTTTCCCACGCTGGGGATCAAACCTAGGACTTGTACATGCTAGGCAATGATATAGCACTGAGCTGAATTCTCAGACCCCCAAAAGGCTGCAATTTTTTATATATATATACATATATATTATGGCAGGCTCAGCCCGCCCTGAGGGGTGGGGCTGGTGCAATTGTGGTGCTGGGGATTGAACCATGGTCGTCCCTGCAGTTGCCTAAGCTTGCCTAAGCAGGTACTTTAGACCGCTGAGCCATCTCACCAGCCCAAGACTGCATTTGAAAGAAGTCTCTTCTTTATTTATTTGTTTGGTACAGGGTCTCACTTCATAGCTTGGACTTGTAGCGATCATCCTGTCTCAGCCTCACCAGTGTTGGTATTACAGTCATGAGCCACCATGCCAGCATGGTGCAGGGCTGGTGTGGCACACGGTACCGGGGATCAAACGCGAGGCCTTGTGCTTGTCAGGCAGGTGCTTAATTAAGCCACTGAGCTAGCTCTCCGGCTTGCATTTAAAAAATATTTTTTATGCATTTAGTACAGGGTCTATAGGGTCTCACTACACAGATCAGACTTGTAGTAATCCTTCCTGTTTTTCAGTCTCCCAAATGCTAAGATTACAGGCACATGTCACCACACCCAGTCTCACTGCAGGCTGGAGATGGGGGATCAAACCTCAGCCCCTGTGTCTGCCTAAGCAGGCACTTTAATCCACTGAGCTATCTGGCCGGCCCTTGCATTTTTAAATGATTCCCATATATACAAAATATACCAGATAAGAAAATTCACAGAGGCTGAAAATAACTCAGTGGTTGCTAGGGGCTGGAAGGAGAGGAAATAAGTAATGATCAACCTATGAGTATTATTCTTGGAGTAAGGAAAATGTTCTAGAATTAGGTACTGGTAATGGTTGTGTAATTTTATGACTATACTAAAATCCACTGAGTTGTATACTGTAAAAGTTTACGTAAATATTAGGGTGCATTAATTCAACCTTTTTTTTTTTTTTTTTTGTAGTGCTGGGGGATCCAGCATATTGTTGTGCATATACTAAACAAGCGCTCTACCACTGATCTATAGCTCCAGCTCAATATATTATTTTCAAAAGAAACAAATATGTATATGATCTGTGTACTACAAATTACAAAACAACTGATGAGATAAACTAAAGAATATTTAAGTGAATCAAAAGATATACCACACTTATAGAGTCAAGGACTCAATGCTCTTTGAATGCAAATTCTCCCTTAAATTGGCCTGAAGATTACTTTACAATCAAAAGCCTAGCAGGTTGTTAAGGTTTATGTCTAGTTGTCCCCCCAAAGCCTCATGCAATCATGGGGAGGGGACTTTTAGAGTTTGAGACTTGACTCATGATCTCATGATCCACTGGGATTATGTGATTTAGTACTGATGGGATTATGGGTCCCAGTCCTGGGATTATGGCTGTGGCCTAAGGTGGGTAAACTGAGGCAGAGAGCCTGAATACAATATAAAGAGAGACAGAGAGACAGATTCTTGCTGTTGCTCTCTGCTGCCCTGGTTGGTCAGTTGCTTCTGTCACCATTTTGTTGCTGTTCCACTGCTATGAACTGCTGGCCTCTGCATTGTGCCTCTGCCTTGGATCCAGAGAGTATGGACTGAAACCTCCAGTAACTGTGAGCTAAATAAACCTTTCCTTCCTTCATTTTGGGTGTTGGGTATTTGTCCCAGCAATGAGAGAAAAAATAACTAAGACACAGGTATTTATGTAGAAGCTGACAAGTTGATTCTAACATACATACGGCAAGAAAACTTGAAAAAAAAACTTCACACAAATTGAGCTGTCATACTTTCTGATTTCAAGACTCGTAATAAAGCTACTGGATATAACTGTCATAAGAATAAACATATCCATTAATGGAATACAGTAATCTAGAAGTAGACCCAATATAAAGCTGCCAATGTAGTTAAATAAGGACATACCTGTCTTTTCAACAGTGGTTCTGCAACAACTGCATATACATTTGGAAATGAGTGAGATTTAACTTTTATCTCATAGCATATATAAATTTTATCTGCAATAGAGTATAAATCTAAATGTATAAAGTATAACTATAAAACCTTTAGAAGAAAGTACAAGACATATATATTGTGAGCTTAGAGTAGAAAAGAATGGTATAGATTTGTGTAGATTTTGTGTCCTATCACAAAATTATAAAAGAAAACACTGATGAACCAAAAAACCTTTACTCTTCATAAATAGTTAAGAAAATGAAAATACATGGCATAGGCTAAGACAAAAATAACTACACTACATATATCTGACAAAAGATCAGCAATCAAAATAAAGAATGGCTACCATTCAAGGTAAAAGCACACATAAAACCATCAAGAATGAACAAAAGATTTGAGCAAATGCCCTACCAAAGAACATATGTAAATGGTCAGTGAGCACATAAAATATATCCATTGTTGTTAAGATACCCTCAAAAAAGACAATTAAAACCACAATAAAAAAAATAAATAAATTAAAAAATGCCGGGCGTGGTGGCGCACAACTGTAATCCCAGCACTCAGGAGGCTGAGACAGGAGGATCGGTGCGAGTTCGAGACCAGCCTGGGCTACAAAAGCGAGCTCAAGGCCAGCCTCAACTGCATAGCGAGACCCTGTCTCAAAAAGACAAAAAAAACCACAATGAATTACTACTACATATCTATGAGGTACATGTTGGCACTTTCTTCACTGTCTTGAGTTCAACTAATTTCCTCAGTACTTTAAGGCTGGTGATAAAGAAGCACTAGATGCCGCACACATGGAGCCTACTCCTTATTAATTGCATACAACATTTAACTATCTTTGGTATGCTTCCAACAACCCGCTTCACATCCTACCATTGGTTGATTGTATAAATAGCTCTCTTTCATGAGTTAAAAATGCTCCTATTTATTTTTTTAAATGTATTTGGTTATTGCAGGGTCTCACTAAACAGCTCAGACTTGTGATCCTCTTGTTTTCAGCCTCCATGGCATTGGGATTACAGGTGTGTGCCATTATGCCCAGCTTGGTGACCAGCTCAACCTGCCTTGGGGGTGGGGCTGGTGCAGCATGTGGTGCCAGGGATTGAACCATAGTCCCTGCAATTGCCTAAGCTTGCCTAAGTAGATGTTTTAGTCCACTAAGCTATGTCGTCAGGCCCTATTGTATCTTTATATGATTGATTTTTCTCTGTAAACAAACAACTATATTCTTTTTTTTTTTTAAGGTACTAATGTTTTTAATACAGTCTGATCAGTCAGTTCACATCACAAGTTCAACGCGGAACTGCTCACATGGGCCACAACCTAAGTATGTAATTCCCCTACCTACTGGTTCTCTCCACTTTCTGGCTTCTAGTAGCACTGAAGCCCTCTACCTTTTCCTGACCAGACTGGCATTTTTTAAAAGTTTGCATAAAACTATTTCTTCCATAGATTTCAAACAACCAACTAGCCAAGTTAATTATGGTACACCTAAACGAAGTTGAATACTAAACCTAATGTGTGACTGCAGTTTACAAAGAGCTCTGTATCACCTAGGATAGCTTTCAGTAGCAATTCACTACAACTGTCCCTAAAAAAAAAAAAAAAAAAAAGAAAAAAAGAATTAAAACCCAACAGCAAGTTGAATGGTTAAAAATTATGTAAAAACTGGAATTTGGGGTAAAGGCGTCCTCAATAGCTGAGCTTGTCTAGAAGCATAATGTTAGCTTCCAGCAGGGCTTGTGAAGGTTTGGGGCCCTCCAGCCCAGGGATTAAGCTCAGGCGTACTCTAGGAGGACACTCGCCCCCTGGTCCATGGATTGCTGTAGGCTTGACTTCTTTAAAAACAAACAACTATATTCTTAAAATTAATTGTTCTCTCTGGGAAGAAATGATGCCCCTGTCCCAGTTTCTTCTTCCTCTCTATTTGGCTGTCCAAGAGAAAAATCATGGGAAGAAAAACATAGCAAATACTTAGTACCAGTTGCTCTGCACTCTGTAGAAATTTTAGCTGATTTAGAAATTAGAAATCAGAAAATGTAGAACTTTAAAGTACCTGTACTCTCTGCTCAGCACCTATAGCTTTCTCAGGGGAGTGGTTTCCCAGATGCTCCTTGTTTGGAGATTCACATATCTCTGCTTTAAGTTTTTCAACCTTAAACACAAAGAAGTACATATCTCTTACACTTCTTTATTTTTAACTACATTATTGCTTTAAGTAATACATGAATACATACAATATATAAGTAATACATGGAATTTTTTAACGCCTTGCAGAACTTGAACAACACATAGGTATAGCACGAGGGGCAGTGTTTTCACCATGGTCCTTCCTCTCAAGTAGTGCTGTGTGGACTGTGCCCTTGCTGGCTCTTCTGTGTGTACCCACACTGTATTAATCATTTAAATGTATTTGTAGGCATTAGGTATATCATTTGTGATAAATCTTAAAAAAAACTTCATGCTTATTCATTCTTTTTAAAATTGTACTTTTTCATCGTCACAAAATGCACATACACAAAATGCAGCGTGTTAAACACAGTCAAGCGCACGCAGGTGAGTGGAGTAAGCGCACTCCATAGCTGTACGACTACCCTTCTCCAGAACTCCCTTCACCTGGCACGGGAGCTCTACACTTCCTTTTATTTTTTATTTTTTATTTTTATTTATTTATTTTTTTTTTGTGGGACCAGGGTTTGAACTCATGACCTTGCACTTGCCCAGCAGGCACTTGTGCCTCGGAGCTATCTCCCCAGCCCCCCTTTTATTTTTTTTTAAATTAAATTAAATTTTTAAAAACCTTATTTATTTATTTATTTATTTTTTAAAGAATTTTTTTTTCTCTTGTTTCAGAACTTTTTGTTTGTTTATTTATCTTTATGGCTGGCTCAGCCTGCCCTGGGGGTGGGGCCAGCACAGCACGTGGTGCTAGGGATCTAGCGAGCCATGTTTCCTGTGGTTGCCTAAACTTTCCTAGGCAGTTGCTTTAGACCGCTGAACCATCTCGCCAGCCCGAATTCCTTCTATTTTAAGACTGATTAATATTCTCCTGTATTTATGTATCACATTTTTCTTTTTTTTTCATGAATGGACATTTGAGTGGCTTCTACTTTTTTTTCCTTCTTTAGTATTGAGGACTAAACTCAGGGCCTTCACACTGAGCTACACCTCCAGCCCTTTCATTTTTGGTGCCTGAGACAAGGTCTTGCTCAAGCTATGCTCAAATCTGTGATCCTCCTGACTCAGCTTCCCACAGGGTTGGCTTTACAGGTATGTGTCACCACGTCAGATGGGTTTTGCTCCCTGGCTGCTATGAATGGTGTGGCTAGGAACAAGGGTGTACCAATCCATGTTTGGGTCTCTGCTTCAGTCTCTTGGGTATACATAACCAGAAGTGAAATTATAAGACCACACAGTCATTGCTGGTCTACTTGTTTGAGAAACTTCCATACTGTTTCCCATGGTGGCTGGAGTAGTCCACATTTCCACCAGCAATGCACAAGGATCCCCACTGCTCCCCATTCTCATCAACATGTGGCACTCTCTGTTGTTTCAATAATGATTAGCCCAGGGGGGCATTTACTCATTTTCAAAACAAAATTTCTACAGTGCCTCATAACATATAGACTAATATGTTGAACATTTGCAATGAATAAGACTGTGAAATTAGTATAAACTAAAATTGAAGAGACGCAGCAGAATTTTGAAGTACACATTAAAAGTCAATAAACTGGTAAGAAATGATTTAAAGAAGATGGGTGTGATGGCATGCACCTGTGATCCCAGCACATGGGAGGCTGAGGCAGGAGGATCAGTGTGAGTTTGAGATCAGCCTGGGCTACAAAAGTGAGCACAAGGTCAGCCTGATTTGCATAGTGAGACCCAGTCTCAAAAAGACAAAAAAAAAAAAAAAAAAAAAAAATGCTTTAAAGAGAATACAGGGTGTGGAGCAAAGAAAAACCAGAGAATACAACTAGGGTCTTAGTGTTAATAATCTCAAATATATCCAAATAAGAGAGTCATATTTTGTATTTGGTAAATGGGTTAACTATAAACCTACTAAAAAGTAAAGCTTCTAGATTCATGTAATAACAACAATGTTACTCTGCTTAGCACCTGTAGTTAAAAATTTATAAAATATAAACACCAACAGACTGTGCCTAGGAGAAAGCATGGTGGGACATCTACCAGAGATATTATCACCCTAAGTATCAGTTCCTTGCCAGGAGGAATTTAAGTGATGCATATCTGTGTTACAAGCTGCTGACTGTTATTGCACACACACTAAATAAATTCCAAGAACTAAATTAAATTTACTGTGACAATTTATGATGATTGTCAAATCGACTGGATTAACAGGCTAGAAAATCAGTAAGGCAGACTGCTGGGCATATCTGTGGAAGCATCCAGGGACTGCAGGTATGTGAGAGTCAGCAGACATAGTGGGAAGAACCAGCCTGGTGTGGGTGACACTGTCCCAGGGGGACACCTTGAAACCTGGATGCAGCCAACAGGAAGAAGTCACCTGTTTCTTTTTTTTTTTTTTTCTTTGTGGGACCAGGGATTGAACTCAGGCCTTTGAGTTTGCCAGGCAAGAGCTTATTCTACTGAGCTATTTCCCTGGCCCCTGAAGTCACCTGCATTGTAACAGGTTTCATTCTGTTTGAAGGAGTGCGGGTACATGTCTTCCTATTGTCACCGACATCAGACTTCAGTTTTTCTAGTCTTTCAATACAGACTCATAATGACAGCTCACCAGGGAGTTTCCAGGCCTGCAGTATGAGGTTGGTCTTACCTCTTTCAGCCCTCTTCTTCTGTGGCTTCCAGATTCTTGGACTGAGCAGCTGGGTTCCTGGCACACAGACGGCACCGCAGACTCTCCCATCTCTCATCCCATAAGTTTATTTAAAAAATAAAGTCTTCATGCATAATTATATAATTATTTATTTTTCCACTGATTGTGTGTTTCTGGATCACCCTTACACTTACCATTTCTCCAAGTGCTTTTTTTTCTGAGTCAAGTGATCGAACCCGGCTTCTTAAAGCCAAAATTTCCTCATCCAGTCTCTGATTATGTTCTTTTGCTTTCTGTAGATCAATTGTATCTGAAACAGAGATAAGAACAGTTTGCTCATCTGGATTAAAGTTCTGGTTTGGGAAGCATTCATTTAAAAACTCATGGAGGGGGGCTGAAGAGATAGCTTCATGACACAAGTGCCTGCCTGGCAAGTGCAAGGTCATGAGTTTGAACCCTGGTCCTGCAAAAAACAAACAAACAAACAAACAAACAAACAAACACCCCATGGAGGGGGCTGGCGGGATAGCTCAGTTGTATAAAGCACCTTCTTGAGAAAAATCAGTCAGGGGCATGGAACTGTGGTTTGATCCTGAGCACCACATGCTGTACCAAACTCTCCCTTAAGGCAGCCTGAGCCAGTAAAAAAAAAATCATTCTTAAGAACCCACAGAGAGCCATCCTCAGCCCTCTTCTCAGTCCTACCCTGTCTGTGCAGCTGTGGCTTCACACAAGACAGCCCCCAGCCCTCAGGTCCAGCCCTGGATTATGCTACCAACTGACCAAGACAGAATAGCAAGTCTTTGTCACGTGAGACTAAGCTTGCCTAGGAACAGAGACTTGTAGGTCATAGAATTTTAAAACAGACGAACTTACCTTCTAAAAGTTAAGTGATTGAGAAAATGATCATCCTAGTTTCTCTTTAGTCCTGTTTTTTACCCACTTGCCAGGTTTCCAGGCACTTCAACTGATCAATAGTAGGTTCCACAGATGACCAAAGTAGTGAGCTAGGGCAGTGAGTGGTGAGGTTTTGTTGGGAGCCTCAGAGCTAGGAAATTGATCAAATGTGTGTAGGGAGGACTAGGTCACAGTACCTAAAGCAAACAAGCTACCTCAGTCCTGAAATAAACATTCTGTCTGGATAAGGTCAGCTGTTAGTCACTAGGCTACTTTATGTCATGTGTTACTAACTGCAAAAGTATAAATAAACTTAGGTTTTGTTGTGCATGGCATTAGTCTTGCCCATCAAGCAGACCAGCAACCACCTAGCCCAGTTTAGTTCTTCTTGCCTATCTTTCTCACTCCTGCCACTGTTTCTCCCCAGTCTGTGAGACCCATGGATCCCTACAAGGTTTTGGAGACTAAATAAAGTTGATCCCTTAAATCCATCTCTCTGCCTCTCCTACTACATATAAAATAGTGGTCCACATTCAGCTTAGAGAGACAGCTGTCCACCTCGGTTAAGACCCATTAAGATCAACACTTACCAAGGTTTCAATAATACAGACTTGCAGCCTGTAACTTTCCTGTGTCTTAGCCTATTTATTTATTTATTTATTTATTTGTCTTTTTGAGACAGGGTCTCGCTATGTAGTTGAGTTGAGGCTGGTCCTGAGCTCACTTTTGTAGCCCAGGCTGGTCTCGAACTCGCACCAATCCTCCTGCCTCAGCCTCCCGAGTGTTAGGATTACAGGCGTGCGCCACCACACCTGGCTGTCTTAGCCTTTTTAAATTTATGTTTCTCTCTTTTCTTTTTTCTTTTCTTTTCTTCTCTTCTCTTTTCTTTCTTTCTTTCTTTCTTTCTTTCTTTCTTTCTTTCTTTCTTTCTTTCTTTCTTTCTTTTCTTTCTTTCTTTGTGTGTGTATTTAGTAGAGTCTTACTATACAGACTGGACTCATAGTGATCCTCCTGGTTCCAGCCTCAAGCAGGTGCGTGCCACCACGCCAAGTCCCATTCACTGTCTCAGCATGCCCCAGGGTTGGGGCTGGCACAATAGGCTAGGGATCGCACCTTGGTTCCTGTGTCTGCCTAAGTGGGCACTTTAATCCACTGGGCTATCCGGCCCTGCCCTTATTTCTCATTTTTCTTTTGCAGCTTTTAAGTTACCTTTGCTTTCCTTCTTTATTGCTTGTTTCATTTTTGTTCTATAGTAATTTTTCTTTTATTTCTCCTGATATAGCTCACTGGTCTAAGTGCCTGGTGGGGCGTGGTGGTACAGGCCTGTAATCCCAGTACTGGGGAGGCTAAGACAGGAGGATCATAAATAAATAAATAAATGTATAATAGATATATAAAAATTTTTTAGAAATAGTACATTTATTGAGAATCATAGTTTTTTTTGTGGTGTCTTTTATTTTTAGAATTTTTTTATTTTATTTATTTTTTTCTTGTTTGAGAACCTTTGTTTGTTTATTCACTCATTTTCATGGCT
The DNA here is from genome assembly GCA_004027025.1 of Myocastor coypus. Classification (NCBI taxonomy): domain Eukaryota; kingdom Metazoa; phylum Chordata; class Mammalia; order Rodentia; family Myocastoridae; genus Myocastor; species Myocastor coypus. The sequence continues at coordinate 12,379 of PVJA010008365.1, forward strand.
GGCTCATCCCACCCTGAGGGCAGGGCTGGCAGCATGTGGTGCCGGGGATCGAACCGCGGTCCCTGAAGCCGCCCAAGCTTTCCCAAGCAGGTGCTTTAGACCACTGAGCCATCCCGCCGGGCCCCGAGAATCATAGCTTTAATATTGCCACAGAATGGTATTTTACTGAAGGTAGTTTTAAAAACAAACCTTTACAAAGAAATAAACCATTTTAATTCTAAATGTCCCTTAATGTTTTAAATTGCAGTATACTGAATAATAGGTTACTTTTACTTCATTATTTCAGTTTAAGGTTAAAAACCTTTGGAATACCATTATAATAACCAAAACTATCAATTGATATTATATATTCCAAATATCTCTTTTTATTTTTTATTACTTTTAATAAGAAATAATAATATGACATTTTCAAAACATGTTAATAGTACTTCCTAATAATTGATACAATGCAAATTGTTGTCCTTGTAGTAGTTATACAGAGCACAGGATGGAGACATGATAATTTTTCTCATCATTGTTGGTACAAAAAATTTCTTCTCATTGAACTAAAAGAAAGTAGTTGTATACATAGTCCAGTGTTCCATAATCACAGTGGATTACTGGCAGAACTGGCAATGTCAGAAGCTGTTGATTTAAGCCTTTTACAGCTCAGCATACTAATCTAGCTTTATGTTTTATGCCTTGTTGTTAAACTTTTCTTCTGGGTGGTTAAGGGAAAGTTAAAGCAAGACTTGTATAACAAAACATGTAACTTTTACATCTCTCAAGGTCAGTCAAATCCCCTTACGATTTACTTTGAAACCATGTACAGTGCTTTGTAGAACTGTTGACAGTGTCAGCCATCTGGATGAGTCATGGCCATTGCTTGACCAGTTTGTTCTCTCTGAAAGCCCAAGAGAATATTTTCTTTCTAGGTGACTCTCTTTAGGCACAGTATACATTGTCAATCCCTTTCCTCTATAGCCCCATAATCTCCTTGAACAGAAATTGTGGGACACCACTAAGTTATAGGATGTTACAATACAGGTTATCTTATGTCCTGAGTCCTCACTGACCTTGAAGGGCTAGGGTCTAAATATTGGCCATCCTTGTACCCTTCTTTTTCTCTAATTTTTGATCTGTAAACTCAAATTCTTTTTTTTTGAGACAGGGTCTCACTATGCAGTTGAGGCTGGCCTTGAGTTCACTTTTGTAGCCCAGGCTGGTCTCGAACTTGCACCGATCCTCCTGCCTCAGCCTCCTGAGTGCTGGGATTATAGGCGTGAGCCACCACACCCAGCTGTAAACTCAAATTCTTAACCCTCCAGAAGAGAAGCTTTGTGATACTATTGCTCTATAACATAGGTACTTGAGCTTAATATCAATGTCTTTCTGAGTATCAAACATTTTACACTTAACTTGGAATCAGGACTGAGTCTGAGTCCACTGTTGGGTTGGCTGCCCAAATTGCGGGATGAGGAAGCTGAGCACGTTTTACTTCCTTGTCAGACCATTTCTCCAGCAAGATCAAACCAATTTTGGGGTCTGGCTTCCCACACATCATCATAATTCTACTGCTCTACTAGTGTATACCAGCTTAGAGTAAGCCCATGGAAGGCTACACAGACACCCTCAACTGCAAATATGAAAACCTGGTGAGCATTATAGCATACACACTATAACTTGTTTTTTCATTTGATAATGTATCAGATGCTGATGGATATTAGTGCGCACAGCTCTACGTCATTCTTAGCGCTACCTTCAAGGTGCTTGTGTAGTCACTTTTTAACCAGTCCATTTGGTGAGCACATGTTACTTGACTACCTAACAAGTTACTTCTTGCTATCTGTAACTTTCCACATACAACTATGTTCAGTAGGGATATGAAAATGGCTAATGGGCTTGGTAACAGAGTAATGCTGGTCACTTAAAAAGTTAGAAACTACTCCCTTCTTAAAATTTGATGCAGCTATGTAAAATTAATATTACTTATTCCTAATATATATGTTAGAATTCACTAATGAAGCCATCTGAGTCTAGAATTTTCTTTGTGGGAATATTTATTTATTTATTTATTTATTTTTTAATTTATTTATTTATTTTTTCTTGTTTCAGAACCTTTATTTGCTTATTCATTCATTTCTATGACCGGCTCAGCCCGCCCCGAGGGCAGGGCTGACACAGCATGTGGTGCCGGGGATCGAACTGAGGTCCCTAAAGCTACCCAAGCTTTCCCAAGCAGGCGCTTTAGACCACTGAGCCATCCCGCCGGCCCCGTTTGTGGGAATATTTAAAATTCAGTTTATTTAATGAATTTAGGGCCACTTTTTAAAAATATTTATCTATTTGGCACAGGGTCTCACTATGCAGTCTGGACTTATAGTGATCCTCCTGTCTCAGCCTCCTCCACACTGGGATTACAGGTGTGTAACACCACACTTGGGTTCAGTGGCCAGCACAGCTCTAGGGGTTCCAGGGCAGGCAAGGCATGTAGTACAGGGGATTGAACCTGGGTCCTTATGCTTGACAGGCAGGTACTTACACTGCTGAGCTAACTCCCCAGCCCAAGGGTTACTTCTTGAACGAAATTGGGTAGTTTGTTTTGCAAAGAACATGTTTATGTCATTTGGACCATCAAACCTATTGACACAGAGCTATTCATAATATTTACTTATTATTTCTTTAGTCTATGGAAATACTTTCCTTTTCATTAATAATAACAAAAGTTAATTGGTATTTCTGTCATGATCAATCTAGTTAGGAGTTTATCAGCAGTACTGAATAACTAGCCCTTGGTTCACTGATTTGCTCTATCATGCTCCTGTTTTTAGTGTTACTTGATTTAAGTCCTATATTAGTATCTCCTTTCTTCTGATTATTTTAGACTTATTGTTTTCTCTTAGGTTTTGTGATATTAAGCTTACATTATTTTGTGCCCTATCTTAATTTCTACTATAAACATTAAATACAGTAAGAGTCCCCCATATACTATATTACCTGCATATCAGAAGGGTTGAGAATATTATGTTTACATTTTATTTCAAAATATGTTACTTTTTTTTCTCTACGAGCAAGGACTATTAGGAAGTATATTTTTAAATTTTTAAATATTTAAGGATTTTAAAAATAAATTTTTGTAACTGATTTTTAGTTTAATTCTATTATGGTGAAAGACAGAATTTGTGCGATTTCAGATTTACCTCAGAGATTTCCTGTACTGGCTCAGGTGGTTTCTCTTTGCGAAGGTCTCATAGATATATGGAAAGATGTGTATGCTGGCAGTTTCCTATAAATACCAGTTAGGTCACATTGGTTGGTAGCACTTTTAAGTTTTATATATCTTTACTGCTTTCTTTCTTTCTTTCTTTCTTTCCTTCTTTCTTTCTTTCTTTTTTTATAAAGAAGTATTTTATTTTTTTCTTGTTTCAGAAGTTTTGTTTGTTTGTTTGTTTATTTTTATGGCCAGCTCAGCCTGCCCTCAGGGCAGGGCTGGCACAGCGTGTGGTGCCAGGGATTGAACCGTGGTCCCTGCAGCCGCCCAAGCTTTCCTAAGCAGGAGCTTTAGACCACTGAGCCATCCTGCTGGGCCCCTCTACTGCTTTCTGATTGCTTGGTCTATCAGTTATTAAGACAGCAGTGTCCATTTTATAACTATATGCACATATTTTTGAAAAGGAAGCTATACCTAATTTTGGAATTACATAAAACTGCAGTTTTATAGTTGTTACCCTTAAAATACTCAGATTTTATTATGATGTTGATAGCTGGTGATATTTTTAGATAGCCAGGCTAAGGTCAGATTAACTAATACATCATTGATTCTAAAACTATTGGGCTCCTAGTGAACAAACACATAAAGTGTTAAATGTATTATAAGGTATACTAGTCTGTGATACTAGTAGCATAAGTATGATTTGGTCAGGTAGAAGATTTCAAACACCAGCTGTAACATTTGATATAGCTTTTGGCTAGCACACTTAGCCTTGCCATGGCTCCATTTCCTTACCTACAAAATGGGAATAATAATCCCTATTTGGAATTGTTGTGAGGGTTACAGATAACATAGGTACAGTGCGGGTTCTCAGTAGGCAGTAGGTAGTGGTAGGAGTAATAGCAATAGTAGCAGTAATAATGCTATGAGTAGTACTCATTATTTTAATTATTAATGTTATTTAAGAATATTTAATATACATACATAATACTACTATTTAATGTATTATTATATTCTCTGGAACAACTCACCATTTTCTTTCTGTTTTATCAGATTTGCTTTCAGACTTTCAATTTCTAATTGAGCTTTCTCAAGTGCAGAATCTAAAATAGGAAGAAAATATTTGTGTGAGAAGAAAATGAGGCCAAGGGTTGTAGTGTTTGCCTCACAGACACAATGCCCTCATGGGGTGGGGGCGTGTGAGGGAATATGATAATATGATAATGATTAGTGATCATGAGCAACTTCTGAATAACATTTATTTATTTATTTATTTATTTATTTATTTATTTATTTATTATTTAAGTACTGGTATTGAATCCAGGTCCCCAACACATGCAAGCAAGTGCTCTACCGCTGAGCTACTTCCCTAGCTGCTTTTATGCAAGACAACATTTCGCTAACTGGCCTAACCAGGCAGGCCTCAGACTTACTGTGATCTTTCTGCTTTAGCTTCCTAAGGAGCTGAAATTACAGAGATGCACCATTGTGACTGGCTTTTAAAAAAAATGTTTATCATTGCAAAGTAACCTGCACAGTGAATTTGAAAAACACCTGGCCTGAGTTCTGTAGTCTCAAATATAAATATAGAAAAGAGATAATTTAAAAATTTAAGCTTTATACTAAATTCTACATAAAGCTAAATTTCAAATACAAACAAAAAGCCATGAAGATACTAAACAAACAAACTAGGAGCAAACAGTTTCAATCATCTTGTAGCGAAGAAAAGGCTTTTGTATGTTGGCCAGGGATGCAGCTCAGATGTTGTGAACTTGCCTGGTGTGCACCATTCCTGGTATCCTTGGGAAAGATGAGGAGCGAAGAGGAGAGGGGAGGGCAGAAGAAGGGTAAGGGAAGGGAGGGGAAGGAAGGTGAGGGAGAGAGAAGGGGGAGGGGAGGAGAGGGGAAAAAAGGCGAGGACAGGAGGGAAAAAGGAAAAGAGGAGAGGAAAAAAGAAAGAAAGGAAGACATGACACATGAAAACCCAGAAGATATAAAGGATGACTTGATTAAACAAATATTATCAATCCTATGTGGAAAAAAGCATTTATAGCCAACAAAGGCTCGTATTCAGAATAGAGATGATCCCAAAAGAATAAAACCAAAATAAAGCGCAGTAGAAAAATACATAAAAGCTTAGGGAAGGAACTTCACAAAACAGCATATCTAGGCAAACAACAATTTCTGGAGTTTCCAACCTCACTGGCTATTAGAGAGGCTGAGTACTGCTGTGTGCCATGAGAGGTGAAGTCTGGCAAGACCAGGCCTGCATTCTGTGGACTACATGGAAAGCTCCAGGGAGTACAGTGATAGACACATGCTGCCAAGTGGTGCTTAAGCAGCTGGGGGTCATATGTATGAGAGGGTCCCGTAAAATTGTATCACCTGGTGAAGTTGTACGCACCTTAGTTCTTTTAAGCACACTGTGATGTTGAAACAACCAAGAAACTGCTAGTGACACCTTCTCGGGACAAATCCCCATTGTCGAATGGTGTGTGACTGTTGGGAGACTATATCAGAACATATCTATGTTTGATCTAGTAATTCTGTGCGTGTACGTGTGTGTGTGTGTGCGTGTGTGCGTGTGTGTGTGTGTGTGTGTGTGTGTGTGTGTGCGCGTGCGTGCGAGCACCCATACATGTGCACGAGATCACATGGTTATATACTGGGAATTGAGCCCAGTGCTACTCTCCCAGTGAGCCACATCCCCAGGCCTTATATTGTTGAGACAGGCTTTTACCAATGTCCAGGCTGACCTCAAACTTGCCTTCTCCTGCCTCAGCCTATAGAGTAGTTGGGATTTTAGGCCTGTGCTACGGCACTCAGTTCAGTAATTCCATTTTATTCTAATTAGGAATATGTCGATAAGTATATCAAAAGATAGGTACAAAAACGTTCATAGCATGAGAACTCATGTCATGGTAGTCCCAACAGGAAACAGCACAAATGTCCATCAAGAGTGGAATGAAGCCAGGAGTGGTGGCACACACCTGTAATCCCAGCACTTGGGAGGCTGAGGCAGGAGAATTAGTTCGAGTTTGAGACCAGCCTGGGCTACAAAAGTGAGCTCAAGGGCAGCCTGAACCACATAGTGAGACCCTGTCTCAAAAAGACAAATAAGAAAAAAGAGTGGAATGGAAGGGCTGGTCAGATAGCTCGGTGGACTAAAGTGCCTGTTTAGGCACAGTGCAGCAGCCAGGGTTCGATCCACAGCATGCTGTGCCTGCCCCACTCCCAGGGATGCTGAGGTGGCAACTGAGACTGGGGGTGGTAACGTGTGCCTGTAATCCTAGTACTTGGGAGTCTGAAAACAGGAGGGTCACCACAAATCCAACCTGTGTAGTGAGACCCTGTAGACACTGTCCTAAATACAGAAAAAAGAGTGGAATGGAAAAAAATTTGTAAGGTTTATTAATGAAATATTGTAAAAATTGTACAAGCTCATGAATTGCTACAGGCAACATGAATGAATCTTACAAGACTGAGCAAAAAGAAGAGAAATAAACTGAAGAATGCATACTCAGCTGGGCATGGTGACACACATCTGTAATCCCAGTACTCAGGAGGCTATGGCAAGATGACTATCACAAGTTTACAGCCAGCCTGGGCTAGCTATGTAGGGAGTTCAAAGCCAGGCTGAACCACAGAGAGAGACCTTGTCTCAAAAAAAAAAAAAAAAAAAAAAAAAAAAAAAAAAAAAAAAAAAAAAAAAAAAAAAAAAAAAAAAAAAAAAAAAAAAAAAAAAAAAAAAAAAAAAAAAAAAAAAAGACATTCCCTATAGTCAAAATTCAGAAATAGTGCTCCCAGTCTGGATGGAGGTTACAAAGAACAAAGGAAGAATCTAGGATGCTGGGAATTTCTTATGACGAGGGTGCACATTTATGAGTTAAGCACTTTTTCTGAACTTTGTTGAAAATGGCACTGTTCTTCAGGCTCCTATATGTGTTCATACTAAAACTGTTTTTCCTCAGTGTTCTTATATCCTACTTTTTTCAATGTTCCACTTTGAGAAAAAAACAGTGGAGTTAAAACATGGTCAGACAAGGTCACCTGAGCCCACAGCTTACCTAAATGCCTCAGCTCTTTCTCTTTTGCTAGCAGTTTATTGGTGAGCCTCTGGATCTCCTCCTGGGCCACCCCCAACCCATTGGTTGTGGGTTCGGCATCTCTTTCTAGGCAGTTTTGTGATGTTTTATCTTTATCCAAGTCTTCATTATGAGACTGAAATAAAACTACTGTTAGTAATAAAACAAAGAATAAATGTACTTGTATGATATTTTGCTATTTTCTATAATATTTAAAAGCTAAAAAAATAGCAAACATTTCATTCATGTACATTTCTTTTATTAGATTAACCTAAATAAAACTGATTTGGTTTTACTTATAAACATATAACTTTATGTGTTTATGCAGTATAAAACCAGGAATTTGAACATAAAAGTATCATGAGATTATAGCCCTTATTTATGATACCTTAAATGCAGCATACAAAGTATTTTCACATGAAGTATTTCATTTAATGTCACAGGCTGCACATACTTGACAAGTCTCAAATCAGTTAGAGCCTCTCTTTTGCAACTGCTTTCAAAGACTTTAAGCAATAAGAAATTTAGTCAGTTATATTTTGCTTTTGATCCTCAAAAGGGAATATTGTGTAAAAATCATACAATTTTTTCAGAGTTACAATCCCCAAATATCATTTATATATCAAACCACTTTGAACATTACTATATTTTTATTATTACACAATACATTCTATATATTCTATATTTCTATAGACCAGAATATATTCTATATTCCTAGATTACTACTTGCAGTATTCTTTATTAACATAGGTTTTTCACAACTATAATTCCATTCTATGTAAAAGTTTCTCTGTGGATTTTAAAAAATTATTTATTTATTTATTTATTTATTTATTTATTTATTTTTCTTGTTTCAGAACCTTTATTTGTTTATTCACTCATTTTTATGGCTGGCTCAGCCCGCCCCGAGGGCAGGGCTGGCGCAGCATGTGGTGCCAGGGATCCAACTGCGGTCCCTGAAGCCGCCAAAGCTTTCCCAAGCAGGTGCTTTAGACCACTGAGCCATCTTTCCGGGCCCCTCTCTGTGGTTTTTTAAAATTTAGTATCATATTGGCAATCTCTACATTGCTGTGTAGAGTTTGTAAATTACATAGTATTTCAGAGTAGATGTGCCACTTATATAATCATTTAAATACATAGATACTCTCCAGTTTTGCTGTTAAAAATAATGCTATGATATACAGCTTTAAGGGCATAACACAGCTGAATGTGTTATGGATTAAACAACGAAGTGACGAAATAAAGGAGAAAACATATCAATAGCAAAACCATACACTTATGTACACTGGATGAATCAGATATTGGTCTCAAGAACCTTCAAAAGGTTCAGCATATTGATTATAGCACAATGTAACGCTAAAACTATGTTTGGAATACATGTCCCTCTTGTCTTTTTGATATATACTGCTCCTGGTGTAAACTCAGTTACTGTCATTCTCTCTCTCAAGAGCAGTACTTGAAAATAAGAGACTGGACCAAATACCATAGTCTTAACAGGCTACAATTTTGTATTTCCTTGAATTTCCAAATATCTGTGTCAAAATTGTGTAACTGCTTATATCACATTGTATGGAAAGTTATTAGAATATCAATGATGGTCAGAAAATATCATTTCCAAGCTAAGTCAAAGATATTTGATACTCAGAAAGCCAGTGATGATAAGCTCAAGTACCTATGCTATACAGTAATTTTATCTGTATACTGTATATATTTCCCTTACTTAGGTTATTTCTCATGCTTAAATTCTCAGTGTACATGTTCTTATGTATATACTACTCCAAATCAAGACGTTAAATTTTAACATCTTGGCCACTTTAGAGGATAGCTCTTTCTCATTTCCAGCTGCTTGGAGGCAGCTGGGGCATCTGTGAGACCCCACAGTTAGGACTTCTCTTCACATGGCTGAGGCTGCCCTGGTGGCTTTGCAGCTGTCATCATGCCATGGATGAATATACTGAATTACACTGTAAACTCTATGGATGCTATTTAGATTACCATGAGAAAAGGAGGACAGTTGAGAGGCTCATGCATGTTCAAAGAAGGCAAAAAATAAAAAATAAAAATGATTGGCCTAGGGACCAGTAAGATAGCTCAGTGGTCTAAAGTGCCTGCTTAGGCAAGCTTAGGCAACCACAGGGACTGCATTTCGATGCCCGGCACCCTATGCTGGGCCAGCCCCACCCCTAGGGCAGGCTGAACTGGCCATAACATAAATAAAGTTTAAAAATGAGGGGCCTGGCAGGATGGCTGAGTGGTCTAAAGCGCCTGCTTAGGAAAGCTTAGGCGGCTACAGGGACCGCGGTTCAATCCCCGGCACCACATACTGTGCCAGCCCTGCCCTCACGGCAGGCTGAGCCGGCCATAAAAATAAATAAATAAACAAACAAAAGTTCTGAAACAAGAAAAAAAAATTCTTAAAAAAAAAAAGATTGGCCTGAAGGCTAAGCTCTGTCACAAACAGCAACATGCTGAGAAAATACAAATGAGGAAGACTATCCAGATGCAGGGAGAAGAGAAATACCAAACAACGGAACTATGAAAAGACTCCACAGGGGCCAGTGCCTGTCTATCTGCTGGACAGATGGATAGTCTCATGCAAAAGTGCTTTCCAACATGGTTAGACAAAAACCAGGGCCAGTGAGGTAGCTCAGCAGACTAAAGTGCCTGCTTTGGTAAGCACCGGGACCAGGGTTCAATTCCCGGTCCTGCCCTCAGGGCACACTGAGCCTGAGACAGAGTCCAGGCATGCTGGCACATGCTTGTAATCCTAGCACTGGGGAGGCTGAAGTAGGAGGCTCACCACAAATCTAGTTTGCATAGTGAGACCTTGTACCATATACACAAATAGAAAACAAAAACAAAAATAGAAAAAGAAAAGATAGGAAAATGGGAAGCTCCTCTGCCCACAGTTCATGCCCAGGGAGAAACAGAAGTCTTAAAGGCTATTACAACTGGAAAACAAAAAAGGCATGGAAGAAGATGCCTGGCATGGAAGAGGAAGGTTACTAAAGTCTGCTTTGTTAGAGACAGCTTTACAAGAAAACCAGCTAAATAGGAAGGGTTCATTAGGCCAATGGGCTTACATTTTAAGAAGGCCTATATAACACAGCCTGAACCAAAAGCCACCATTTTCCTGCCAGTATGTGGTGTGAAAAAGAATATTTCATCACCACTATCTACAACTTTGGGTGTTATTACCAAAAGAGCAGTGATTGAGGCGAGTATGAGCAAGTCGGGCCTTGTGACACAAGGAGGCAAGGTAATCTGGGGTAAATATACCCAGGTAACAACAAACCTAAAAATTATGGGTGCATCAGTGTAGTTCTCCTAGTTGGACAGATGTTTCATACAGTAACTTCCTACACTTATTGAGGACTACAGACCAATCAGGAAGACCATAACTGTGAATGCTTCTGGACAAGAGAACTATTTATTAAATTGTAAAACATTAAGACAATATCAAATTCCATGAAAATTGGTTATATTTGATATTATGTGATACAGATTCTAAAGAAATATCCAAAAGAGGGTCTATTTATTTATAAGCCTGAACTATGCAGTTCAGGTTGGCCTTGAACTGATGTGGCACATGCTGGCCTTGAACTCACAGCATCCTCCTTCCTCAGTCTCCTGAATTCTGGGATTACAAGCATGAACCACTATACCCAGCTAGGAACTCTAAACATATCTATGAAGAAATATGTATAGTCTGAAAGCCACTTTTTTTTTTTTAAAGTGCTAGAGACCAAATCCAGGGCCTTGTATATACTAGGCACGTGTGCTACCACTGGGCTACATGCTCAGCTCCCAGAGTGATTTTATTCTGTTGTGGTCCTGGGCCATCGCATGTGCTGTGCAGGTGCTCCACCATGGAGTTGCATCCCCAGCCCTTTCTTTATCTTAGATTTTAGCACAAGTTTTCACTACCTTGCTGACCTAGCTCCAACTTGCAATGTTCTTGCCTCAACCTTCTTAGTCTATAACACCCATTGATTATTTAAACATTAATGCATTTAATGAAAATCAGTTATTTGGTGACTGATTATTTTCTTACTTCCCAGCTTTGATGATATGCTTATGCATAATTTGATCTTTTTTACAATAGGAATCTGTATATGTTCTAACATATTTGGACAAATTCAGGTAAAAGCTAATTTGTAATTAGCTATTATTAAGTAAAGGATTACAATTGTTTAAAATTACACTCAGAATTTTTGGGGGCAGCTGCTGTTTAGGTTCTTGATATTATTTTTGTAGAGAATCATCAATTTGTTTAATTTTTCCTTTGTTAAAATCAAGAAATAGTGGTGCATGCCTGTAATCACAGCACTCGGGAGGCTGAGGCAGGAGGAACAGTGTGAGTTCAAGACCAGCCTGGGCTACCAAAGTGAGCTCAAGGCCAGCCTGAACTTCATAGCGAGACCCTGTCTCAAAAAGACCAAAAAAAAAAAAAAAATCAAGAAATTAAATATAGGTTACATTAATCAATCTTCATAACTAAAAACAAACTTATATAGAAAAAGATAATGAATTTATGTCAGGAACAACAATCCCACCATCTAATCCATTTTATGAGGTTAGACTATGGATTATCAACAAGTTAGTACTGATTCCTAAAGAAATTTTAAAAATTACTCCTAAAATAAGTCTATAGGATATGAATAGCTATATTGTGAAAATGTAGTGTTAAAGTTCCATGAAAGAGTAATTAGGAAAAAATTATCTGAAAAGCTTCTTTACAGAAGCAACAATGTAAAGCAGGTTCATTAATACTGGACTTGACATTAAAGCCTGATGAAAAGAGAAGTCAAATATACCTCTCATAGAATTCTATATTCTATTCTTAGCTATTACCCCCCAATAAGAAAGCATGTGCCCTCATAAAGACTTGTACATGCCACGGCCGCTTTAATTGAAGAATCACATAGAAATCTCACCATAAACATGGATGCAAAACTTAAGAAACTTTATCAAACTTAATTTTATACAGGATAATGTATTATGAACAAGACGAATTCATCCCAGGTATGTAAGACCATTTTAACACTTAAAAACAATAGCCAGGTGTGTGGTGCACACCTGTAACCCCAGGGAGGATGATGCAGGAGTATCGCTGTGAATTAGAGCCCAGCCTGGGCTACGAAGTGAGCTTAAAGCCAGCCTAAACTGCACAGTGAGACCCTGTCTTGAAAAAAAAAAAAAAAAAAAAGGACAAAAACCAAAACAATACTGAAAAATAAATCAATGAAATTTTCATATTAATAATGTCCTAAGCCGGGCATGGTGGCGCACACCTGTAATCCCAGCACTTGGGAGGCTGAGGCAGGAGGATCAGTGTGAGTTCGAGACCAGCCTGGGCTACAAAAGTGAGCTCAAGGCCAGCCTCAACTGTATAGCGAGACCCCGTCTCAAAAAGACCCCCCCCCAAAAATGTCCTAAATTATTTGATTATCCCAACCAAAACTACAGAAAACAATTTTAGTAAAATTCAGCATTGATTCCAAAAGAAGAAGTCATAAGCAAACTAGGAATAAAAGTAAAGTAATTCATAAGCAAACTAGGAATAAAAGTAAAGTTTCTTAAACCAACAAAGAGCATTACTTTTAAAAGAGAAACTTTCAGCAAAGGTCATCTTTTTTTTTTTTCTTGTGGTACTGAGGATCAAACTTGGGACCTTGTGCTTGCCAGGCAGGTGCTTATGCTGCTGAGCTATCTTCCAAGCCAGATCATCCTTAATAGTGAATCACTGGCAGCCCTCTCTCTGAAATCAGAATAAGATGTTTGCTATTTAATGTACTGCTAGAGATATCAGCCAGTGTATTAAGCAAAAAAAAAAAATTTAAAAGGATTAAGTTTTGGAAAAGAAGAGTAATAATATTACTATTTTGAAATAATTGTAAGCAAATTTTTTTATCACCAATAAGTTATTAAAGTAAATGATAAATTTTAACAAGATTACTAGTTATAGTCAATCTGTAAAAATATACATTCAAACACTAGCAACAATTGATCAGAAAAATTACAAAAAATTAAAGATAGCATTTACTATTAATAGCATCTAAAAATATGAAGTACCTGAGACTAAATCTAATAACAATGTGCAAGGTATTTTTGTGGGAAAAATTGTAAAATTTTATAAGGCAAAGAGTTCTTCATTAGAACAGAAAAATAAAAATAACCATAAAAGATTGGTAAGTTGAACTATATTAGGAGTTCCAGTGGCACAGCTAGCACACGGTACTTATACTGAACTGCATTAAATTTGATAGCTTTCATTCTTTAAAAGACATCATTTGAAATATATTTAAAAAAACCCAAAAAGCCATAAAATAGGAGAAAAAGTACTTGCTGGATGCATAACCAGCAAAGGACTAGCAACCTTGATATAAACAGAATTTCTGTTGTCAACTTTTTAAAAAATGCAACTTCAAATAGGCAAAAGATAGGGATGGGTGCTATCAAAATAGGACATCTATATGACCAATATCCAAAGCAATTTCATTAGTAATCAGTGAAATGCTAACTAAAACCAATATGAGATATCATGACATATCCAACAGTTTACAAAAATTTGTCAGTCTGATGATATCAAGGGGTAATGAGGAAAGAAAACAACACTGGTGGTGGTATAGACCAGACTGCTACTTAAAAAGACAATCTGACATAATTTGATAAAGGTGAAGATCCACATAGTCTGTTTCCCTAATTTTTTTTTTTTTTTTTTTTTTTTTTTGGCTTTTTGAGACAGGGTCTCGCTATGCAGTTCAGGCTGGCCTTGAGCTCACTTTTGTAGCCCAGGCTAGTCTTGAACTTGCACTGATCCTCCTGCCTCAGCCTCCCAAGTGCTGGGATTATAGGCATGTGCCACCACGCCTGTCTTGTTTCCCTAAATTTGAGTATATAATCTACACAACTGGGTGTATTCAGAGTAACAAAATGCATAGATAATGGTATGTTCATAACAGATATAAGTAGGAAATGTCAAATCAATGTAAAATGAACACCCTCACATATTCACACAATGGAATAATATATAGCAATGGTAAGCTGATTAAGGAATAAATACACAACCTTTGACCTTCTAGTGCATATAATTTTTTAAAACAGGCAAAAATATATTATTCTCTGTATTGTTTAGAGATGGAGAGCTGTGTGAGAAGGGCAAAGGTTGTAACCAGAGACACAAAGGGAGCTCTAAGGTATCAGCAATGCATTCTTGACAGGACTCACAGCTACATGGCTACTTTTTCTGTAACAGTGCTTATATGTTTTATCATTTTTCTTCATATGTGATGTTACACAAAAAATCATTTATAGAAATTTTCTGTTATTATTGCCATTAAATGTCATTCCTTCATTCTCTGCCAACCAGCAAAAAAAGTAGTTAATTACATTCTGATACACCCATACATAAGAGTATGTATGCTATGGAAAAAGACTAAGGTGGAGTTGGAGCTTTGCGGACTAGCTACGCCATTCAAATCCCGCAGATCTCTGTTGTATGAGAGGAGGTGGAGGGAACAGCAGTTGTGGTCAACTTCACCTCTGTAGTTGCTAAGATTTTCTTTACAATTGAGAACAGCCAAGTAAATCAAGATGTCTGTGGACCCAGTGACCTACGAGGGCCAGTTTTTCAGCTTCACCCCACAGATGTGCCTGTTTAGGATCTACACTGTGTTTCAAGACTGCCAGTTTGAAGTGATGCAGGCTATTGAATAGGTTATTCTGAAGAAGCTGGAGGGTGGTGTCATTACCCCAGTTCAGATTCATAAATGCACTCAGAAGTTTCTTTGTTTCATGAAAGGACATTTTGGTAACCCTTTTGGCAAAATGGAGCAGCTATTTTTGCGGTCGATTTTGCATATTTTCCCTAACATCTTGCTTCCTGAAGATAAATGCCAAGATATGTCTCCTTACAGTGAGGAAGAATTTCAGCTTCTCCAAAAAGAAATCAAAGATTTAGAAGAGAAGGATAAGGTTGAAATATATACTAAGCAAGCCCTTCTTGCAGAATTAGAAGAACAAAAAATAGTTGAGTACAAACTGGAACAGACCTTGACTTTGTTTGATGAGCTTGAAAATGTTGGAAGAGATCATGGGACTAGTGATTTTAGGGAGAGTTTGGTGTCTGTGGTCCAGAATTCCAGAAAACTCCAGACTATCAGAGATGGTGTGGAAAAGGAAAGCAGAAGACTGAAAATATCTTAATTTCTGTATGGTAAAAAGAGTCTGTTAAAAAGATTTTCTTTGCTTGCCCTTTCTTATAACAGTGCTGTATCTTACCGTTTTTCTTTTTTTTAGTCCACTCACTGAAATAGCTTTGTACTGCCTTGAACTAGTCTTGGAAAAATCTGTTCATTAGAAAACTCAAATAGATGGGAAGCATTCTAAATAATTAATTAAAAATTAATTAATGGTTCATTTGGCAGCAAAAAAAGACTACGGTGATATATGCACACTAAATATGGAAACTATTATAATATGTACAACCAAATACAATTTATATTTTAAATGAGTAGAATTTTTCAGAAAGGATAAATAAAAACTGTTGGTCATGCATTTATTTTAAAATGTTTAATTAGAGGGCTTTCAGGTTAGCTCAGTAGTTTAAGCACCTGCACGGGCAATCCCAGTCAGGCAGCCTAAGCCAGTCAAAAAAAAAAAAAAAAAAAAGTCTTAAAATGTTTAATTAAAAACTGTTGGTAATGGTAATTTAGAAGTATAAAATTGTATATGTGGGTAAGATGATTTTCTAAAATTTTACTTGGCTTCTTTTTTTTTTTTTTAATGTATCTGGTTATTGCATGGTCTCACTGCACAACTGGGACTTGTGGTGATCCTCCTGTTTTCAGCCTCCCCAGTGCTGGGATTACAGGTGTACACCATCACTCCCAGACTCGTGGCCCATTCAGCCAGCCCTGGGGTGGGGGCTGGCATGTGGTGCCAAGGATCTGTGGTCCCCGAGTTTGGTGCATTAGTCCGCTGAGCTATCTCACCGGCCCCTTGCTTGTATTTTTTAATTATATGCTTTCAGTTAAAAAACCAACAAAGATAAACAGTATGTCAAATATGGTTGACAAGTAGATCAGGCCTCCTAAGTTCCTTGTGCTTCCAAGTCAGCATACAAGGTCCTTTTGGATTGGACTGCTCTCCTACTTGTTGTATGCACAGATGAGTTAAACATCAGCTTGCACAAAATGTAAAAAAAAAAAAAAAAAGTAAGTAGGGAGGTGACAAGATTTTAAAGTTAAATTTCAAATTATAAAGCTATCTTTTGAGAATTTCTTTTAAAACTTTCAAAATGTATAGCTGATATATAATCAGCAGTACATGGGTCTGTGTGCCCTTTTTGTTACATGTACACACTCATTAAACCAATACAACTGAAATAAGGAAAATGTCCATTATTTTAAAAATATGTGTATTTCTAGCTGGGTGATAGTACAGGCCTCTATCTCAGCTACTAGTGAGGCTGATAAAGGATGACTACAAATTAGAAGTCCAACTGCTAATTTGTAATTTAGCAATTTAGGAAGATACTGTCTCAAAATTAAACAAAAAGCAGGGTAATTTAGTTCAGTGATATAGTGCTTGCCTAGCATGCATGAGACCCCAACACCACACAAGTGTGTGTGTCTGTGCACATGCTTGTAGGTATGTATGCTAGGGACATTGTGGGTACCAAATTCAAAGCTGTTGGCTTAGCCTGAGTCTTACTAGTTGTGGTTCTCCAAACTAGTTCCAGCCACAGTTCTCAACATTTAGTCACAGGAACCAACAGTATTAGCCCCTTGGTTCCCTTTGCCAGCCTCTTCGCCTAGCTCACATCCAACAATCTCTAGAAACATGACTTAACACCATCTCCTCTGGAAGCCTTTACTGGTCATTCTACCCATTCTCTCTGACTGGGCCTGAGTTTTCTAAGCCTTTGTTAGCCTAAAACTATTTACACTGAACTATAACCCCTTTCTTATCTTTTTCCTACATTAGTTTATAAGTTCCTCCTAAGTCTAGCTCAGGTTTAATTTGAATTTCTTCTATATATTTGTACACTAGTACAAAGCCTAGCGTATGATAAATTCTCAATTAGCAACAATACTTGTAGTTAATAAGTACGACGCATTCCACAGCTTTACATACATTGTTATTCCATTCTCATGATCATCCCGTAGAGTACTTAAATTGATGTCAGATTTTACAGATGTGGCAACTAAGGCTCAAAAAATGCCAACTAACTTGTTCTAATACCACTAATAAGTACCAGTGGAAATTCAAAGCTCGTGTTCTTAGGCATGATCAAACTGGCTTCCTGATATTTTATTTTTAAAAATATTTTATTTACTTGTTTATTTGGTACAGGATCTCACTACATAGCTCAGACTCAGTGATCCTTCAGTCTCAGCCTCCCAAGCACTGGGATTACAGGCATGAGCCACCACACCTGGACTCGGTGGCCTGCATAGCATGCCCAGGGTTCTGGGTCTGGAATGACATGTGGTACCAGAGATCCAGCCAGGGTCCTTGCACTTTCCAGGCAGGCACTTAGGCCACCAAGCTATCTCCTTAGCCCCTGATATTTTACTTATTTTATTTTTTATTTATTTTATTTTATTTTTTACTTTTTTTTTTTCTTGTTTCAGAACCTTTATTTGTTTATTCACTCATTTTTATGGCTGCCTCAGCCCGCCCTGAGAGCAGGGCTGGCGCAGCATGTGGTGCTGGGGATCAAACCGCAGTCCCTGAAGCCGCCCAAGCTTTCCCAAGCAGGCGCTTTAGACCACTGAGACATCCCGCCGGGCCCAGCCCCTGATATTTTAAAGAATGAACAAATACATTTAAAACTGGCTCTTACTCAATTTTGGAATACCTGAGGCAATTCTTTCTGTAAGTTACTGCTCCTGTGTTTTTGAGATTCTGACTTGGAGTCAGAAAGTTCCAATTTCTCCCAGAGAGTACTTCTTTCTACCAGTAGGTATGCAATCTGTTCACTGGGGCCACGTTCACTGGGGCCACTGAGGGCTCTTTTGGACAAGCTTTCTTCATACAGTGCTTCTTCAGATTTCTTTAGTTGGGCTTCTGTTGGGAATAAGTAACAAACAAAAGTGTTAAAAGAGCAACAGGCAAATAACTTGTTGGGGAGTATTGAGTGAATTCTCACATTCTTAAATTAGTTTTTAGAATAAGCTACATCAATACTACTACTCTTCTTTCCATCTCTCCAGGGTATTTGAAACATTTGAGAAATAACAATAAAAAATAGTGAGGAAAGGTGCTCAAAAACAGTAGATATTCTTCCTGGTGCAAGCCTTAAACTTTTCATTTGCTAAAACAGTATCCTTTTTTGAAAATTTTACTATGGGTTCAAATTTGAGTTTTATAAGGGACCCAATTTTGACTTTATCCTATTTCTTAGTTATTTTATTGAGCTCCTAATATGTAGTAGGTATTTTCCTAAGCCCCTAAGATACATTTATCTGAATCCTTACTTCAGTCCAATAAATGTAAGAACCACTATTATCCCCATTTAAGGTATAAAGATTGAGGCACCAAATAGTCCAATAACTTGCCTGTGGTCATTCGACTTATCCTGCCAATAGTTCTTGGTATTTTCTTTTTTTTTTTTTTTTTTGTGGGACCAGGGTTCGAACTCACGACCTTGCACTTGCCCAGCAGGCACTTGTGCCTCGGAGCTATCTCCCCAGCCCCTTTTTTTTTTTTTTTTAATTTTTAATTTAATTTTTTCTTGTTTCAGAACCTTTGTTTGTTTATTCACTCATTTTTATGGCTGACTCAGCCTGCCCAGAGAGCAGGGCTGGCATAGCATGTGGTGCCGGGGATCGAACCGTGGTCCCTGAAGCCGCCCAAACTTTCCCAAGCAGGGGCTTTAGACCACTGAGCCATCCCGTCGGGCCCTCTTGGTATTTTCATATTCATGTAGATGATTATTCTAGTTAGTACTCTGACTTCTCAGTCCTTTCATCAATTAATTTCCATCAACCTATCTTCTTCTCTTTTTTGGGGGGTCTTTTTGAGACAGGGTCTTGCTATGCAGTTTAGGCTGGCCTTGAACTCACTTTTGTAGCCCAGGCTGGTCTCGAACTCGCACTGATCCTCCTGCATAAGCCTCCCAAGTGCTGGGATTAGAGGCGTGCACCACCATCTCCATCAACCTATCTTCTAACCTACCTCTCCCACCCATTCCATATGAATTCCTTTGACCTTTTTATTACTAATAAATAACCTTAGCCTCTCCCTGGTAAATTTCAAACATTCTAATCTCTAATCATCCTTTCCTATGTAATTCTTGGGCCTTAAGTTCAATAAGTTTTCAACCATACTGGAAACTATACTCCTCTGACCACAGACACTTCGTTTTGAGACTGTTTACCATTTTAGACAAGAAATACCTCTTGTCTCATCTTGTCTAGTCTAGTGATCTCCATGTAGCTAGATCCAATGGGTGTTTGTCAATCTTCATCCCACATATCCATTTAGGCATTTATCCCAGTTGCTCACATTCTTTTCTTAAAATATTTTATCCTTCATCCTGTGGAGTACCAGTTTGGAAGGTCCTCGTCCCATCTTGCATGCTACTTTTTCTCTCTCTTTTGTTGACATTTCACCTTTCTAAACAATAACCAACGGAATTCCACACCCAGTCCTGATCTTTTCATCTGTCTGTATTTGCTCTCTGGATTATCTCCTGTAGTCCTAAAGCTTTAAGTATCAGCCATATGTTGATGACTCCCAAATGTGTATCTCTACCTTGCTTTTGCATTACAGGCATACACACAGCAGCCTGCTGGACTTTTTCACCTGGATGTCTATGACAGACCTCAAGTTTACCTGTGCAAAACCAAACTATTTAATGTTTCCCACATCTACCTCTTCCATCTGGTAGTTAGAAACTCCTACATTCTAACTGCTTAGGCCATGAAGTTTTGGTTACCAGTGACTTTTCACCCATCCAACATTGAGTCCACTAGCAATCTGTATTAGTTCTACTTTCAGAATATACCCTTTCTTAATATATGTCCTTTCCTGAGAAATTTCTACTGTGACAGACATGTCTTCCTGATTACAAAAAAAAAAAAAAAAAAAAAAAAAAAAAAAAAAAAAAAAAAAAAAAAAAAAAAAAAAAAAAAAAAAACCAACTGTATTTTGCATTCATTAAAAATGGTGAGACTGGGTCGGAAAGATAGCTCAGAGGTCTAAAGCACCTGCTGAGGAAACCACAGGGACTGTGGTGCAATCCCTGGCACCACATGTTGTTCCAGCCACAACCCCTGGGCAGGTTGAGCTGGCCATAATAGAAAGAAAGAAAGAAAGAGTGAGAGTGAGAGAGAGAGAGAGAGAAGAAGAAATTTTTAAAAAATGGCAAGACATTAAAAATAATAGGTTTTATCATGGATAACTAGTGTTATAAAAACATTGACAATCTAAATAAAGGAATGTTGTAATAAATATAAAACTTTGTCCTTTTTTTTTTTTTTTTTTTTAAAAAAAGGCTTGCTATAATGGTGGGCTAAAGACAGAGCTGAGATAGCAGAGTCATGGAAACAAAGGTAAAATGCAGAAATTGGGGGATCTGCACAATGACCATTTCCTTTTTTTTTTTTTTTCTTGGCAGGACCAGGGTTTGAACTCACGACCTTGCATTTGCCAGGCAGGCACTTGTGCCACAGAGATATCTCTCTGGCCCCACAATGACCATTTCCAAAGCAAAACATTTGGTCAAACTGAACTCAGAGGAAAAAAGTGGACTGCATGAGGTTGACACATCATTGGCTGCACAGCGGCACCTTAGTCAGTGATGAACCACATCTACACAAGTGGCCTCACAGATTCTTACTGCCACGTGACATTACAGTTAAGTGTTTATGTGTTTTCACACTGACAAAATCTTAACAAGTCATTTCTAAAATGTGTCCTATCATTATGCAGCACACAGCTATCTTGCTTGTAGCCCAGATTATTAATATTGCTGAGAAAAGCTGTATGTGAACGAACACATTACAACGATAGCATTCTTTTGGTTATCAGCCCCTCAAGAATTAATTTACAAGGCTGAGGCAGGAGGATGGACGTGAGTCCGAGACCAGCCTGGGCTACAAAGTGAGCTCAAGGCAGCCTGAACTGCATAGTGAGACCGTGTCTCAAAAAGACCCCCCCCCCAAAAAAAGAATTAATTTACACTGCAAAAAGTTTGGTAGCAGCACATACAGCATCCTATTGTTCTTGCAATGTTCCAGATTAGAGTACTGGCAAAACCCTGCTCCAAAAATAACAAAAAATGCTGAAAGAAAACTCTTAAATGGAATCACCATGTGAATAAAAACAATGGAAACAATTAAATCAGCAGAATAAAACTCATGTCCACGGAAAGCAAGAAAAAAAGTGCAGAACATTTGAAATATATCCTATGACAACTTTCTGTGTACCAGAGATTTGCAAGAAATTGTTTTCTCTGTCAATAGACCCTTGTAAAGGGAAGTCCTAAGGGGAAAATGACCCCAAATAGAAATCTGTGATAGAAGGAAAAATGCTGAACACATGAAATGATAGGTGTTGGGGCTGGGGAGATAGCTCAGTGGCATAAGCACCTGCTTGGCAATCTCAAGGTACCGAGTTTGATTCTCCATATATATATACACACAAAAAGATAGGTGTCCTGTAAATATAATCATTGATAATAATTTATTTATTTATTTATTTTTCATTGATAATAATATTATCTCTGTCCATTTAATTTGTGTGGTTAAACACAGACTATAACAATGGGATCCTCCCTCTAGTTTTCTTTGTAGCTTTGTAGTACTTGATATATATTTTATGACTCTCTAATATGCTACTGAAGTGGGTAAAAATATGCCACTTTGATATATTGACTATTTTAAACTAAAGGCACTTAAAAAAATAGGTACAATATCATTCTGACTGGAAGAGCAGAAGAAGCTCTGTTTCTGAAAAGTAGGAGATAAAATTCCCAAGTGAAAGTTTCCCTCTCCATTAAGTGGCTGTGCTGGCCAAGCTGGGCTCATACTTGCAGGCCTCTTGCTTTAGCCTCCTAGAGTACGGGCGTTACACGTGTGCATCGTGTC
This sequence comes from Myocastor coypus, assembly GCA_004027025.1. Taxonomy (NCBI): domain Eukaryota; kingdom Metazoa; phylum Chordata; class Mammalia; order Rodentia; family Myocastoridae; genus Myocastor; species Myocastor coypus. Next base: position 34,755 of record PVJA010008365.1, read on the forward strand.
TTTTAGGAAAGGAGCATCTGCAAGGAATATTCTTTTTTTTTTTTTTTTTTTTTGTCTTTTTGAGACAGGGTCTCCCTATGCAGTTCAGGCTGGCCTTGAGCTCACTTTTGTAGCCCAGGCTGGTCTTGAACTCACATTGATCCTCCTGCCTCAGCCTCCCGAGTGCTGGGATTACAGGCGTGCGCCACCATGCCTGGCACGCAAGGAACATTCTTATCATGATGGAAAGCAGTTAGAGTAAATGAATCTGTATGTTCTTCTATAAATCTGACATTTCAATTCCTGAGCCTAGCAAAAGACAAAAAACATTACACACACACACACACACACACACACACACACACACACACACACACAGATACAAAACAAAACTAAAAGAGAAGAGGTAAAGTTTTGCCTTTCCTCCTTTAGGTGTTTTACAAAATAGGTGCAACGGAGAAACCACTAAAATTAGGTTATGACCTCTACTGAGAGGAGCTGACAGGGCAATTATGCTACAGGGTGGTGTGATAACAGACAGGAAAAAATTAGCACCCACACACTCTTACACACAATTTGGACTACGTCAGAATACAGACAGAAAATATACCTAAAACATAAGAAGTACTCTTCTTGGGGTAAGATATATAGTAATTTCTCCCTTTATTCTCCTTCTATACATCCTCTGAGTTTTCTACAACTGTCATATATTAATGCTTATAATTGGAAAAAAATTTACATTTTCACAAATAGAAAAATTACCCTGTTTGAGTTGGAGCTCTTTAAAGTCACATCTCAGCTGTTCATGTTCATTTTCATAACTATGAGAAGGGCTTCTTTTCCTTTTGATAAGTTCCATAGTTTCTGTGTTCTTTCACCTAAAAAGAAAATGTATTTTCTTACCCTTAGTCCATGGCTCATATTTTATTCCTACTGAAAGTCCAGTCAGTGACAGAACCCTTAGGAGACTGCCCTTCTATCATGACTGTTACTGGGGAGATGAACAGGAAAGCCTGCTTTCCCCAAGTGTGTCTCCCTCACTTTCGCCCCCACCTCCACTTCCTTCCAACTGTCTTCTGTTAGGAGACACTAGGCTTCCCATACATATCATCCTACTTAATTACAAACATTTAGGAAACATTTAGGAAAACATTTAGGAAAGCCACAAAGTTTTCTTTTCTAGTAATGTCAAGTTTCAAATCATCTTATATCTGTTTTATAAAATATGGTCATTATTAGTGAAATAAACCACACCTATATGTGTAAATATCGTATAGTCTCCCTAATATAAGAACTTTAAAGAAGAAAATAAGAACTTAAGGGCATAACACAGCTGAATGTGTTATGGATTAAACAACGAAGTGATTGGAAGCAGATAAAGGAGAAAACATATCAATAGCAAAACCATGCACTTTTGTACACAGGATGAATCAGATATTGGTCTTAAGAACCTTCAAAAGGTTCAGCATATTGATTATAGCACAATGTAACACTAAAATTATGCTTGGCATGCATGTCACTCTTGTCTTTTTGATGTGTACCGCTCCTGGTGTAAACTCAGTTACTGTCATTCTCTCTCTCAAGAGTAGTATTTGAAAATAAGAGACTGGGCTAAATACCACAGTCTTAACAGGCTACAATTTTGTATTTCCTTGAATTTCCAAATATCTGTGTCAAAATTGTGTAACTGCTTATATCACATTGTATGGAAAGTTATTAGAATATCAATGATGGTCAGAGAATATCATTTCCAAGCAAAGTCAAAGATATTTGATACTCAGAAAGCCAGTGATGATAAGCTCAAGTATCTATGTTATAGAGTAATAGTATCACAAAGCTTTTCTGCTGGAGGGTTAAGAATATAAGTTAACAGACCAAAAACTGGAGAAAAAGAAGGGCTATAAGGATAGCCAATATTTTGGCCCTAACCCTTCAAGGTCAATAAGGACTCAGGATATAAGAGAACCTGTGCTGTAATATTCTATAACTCAGAGGAAAGGGATGTGCTGTAATATCCTATAACTCAGAGGAAATTTTCTGGTCAAGGAGATTATGGGACCTCAGAGGAAAGGGATGAATGAACTATAGTGTGTCTAAGGAGAGTCACCCAGAGAAAAACATTCTCTCAGGCTTTCACAGAAGGCAAATTGGCCAAGCAATGACGGTGACTCATCCCAAAGGTTGACACTAACAACAGTTCTACAAAGTACTGTATATGGTCCCAAACTTAATCCCTAGGGGATTTGACTCTGGAAGATACAAAAAAATGAATGTTTTGTTATACAGGTCTTGCTTAAACTTGCCCTTGACCACCCAGCAAGAAAAAAATGCTTAATTACAATGCATGAAATGCAGAGCTAGATTGGTGAGATGAGCTTTAGGAGGCTTAGATTCAATAGCCTCCAACATTACAAGCTTCACTGGTGGCCCACTGCAATTGCAGACCATTTGACTGTGTATGCATCTGCTTCCTTAGTCCAAAGAGAAGAATTTTCTTTTCTTTTTTTTTCTTCTAAGCAACATCAATAGGGAGGTGGGTCATGCCCACACACTGTACTCTGTAGAACAATTGTGAGGACAATATGCAATATGTCAACTTTCAGAAAAAAAGAAAGGGGAAAAGAAAAAAAAAGTAATGTTGATTTAAGTGTTAATGTTTAATTGTTTGATCAATCTTATATACCTATATGTATTAATCTAAATTGATCTGATGATGAAAATATGTAATATAACCATTGTTAAATTTAAACAATAAAAATATCAAATAAAAAATATGGTCATGATACTGATGAACAGAAAAAAATCTACACAGTAATTTCCTTTACTGTGATGATTAAGATATCTGAGAAGGATTTTATTTATTTATTTATTTATTTATTTGGCTTGCTCTGCCTGCTTAAGGGCAGGTCAGGTAAGGCTTGTGGAGCCAGGCATGGAACTCTGGTCCCCTGTGCCTGACTACGTTTTCCCAAGCAGGTGCTTAAACAACTCAGCTAAGCCACAGGGCCCACTAATGTAATAGGTAGTTACATTAAAATTTTGAGTGGTCTTTAAAAATAGTTTCTGGATAATATGACAGCTTAACAAAAGGTAACTTTATATAGCTGATGCTGGTAAACTGAAAATTAAATATACAGTCCCAGGCACTATGTTTAGGGCATCAAATATTTGTTAGCAGAACCATAAGGGACAATTATACTCCTACGTTGCAGGTAAGGGGCTTATTTAGAAAGACTAAATGACTTGGTTTGTCACACGAGTAATAAGACAGAACCTAGAATTCACACTCAGGAAAAACCAGGCAAAACCACGTACTGCACTTTGTGTCTGCGCGTGTGTGGTACCAGGACCTTTGCACTGAGTTGCATCCCCAGCAACACCCCCCTCCCGTTTTTATTTTGAGACAGTGGCTTGCTAACTTGGCCAGGCTAGGTTTGAACTAGTGACCCTCCTCTTTCAGCCTCTCAGAATACTGAGATTATAGGTATGTATCACCGCACTGCCTGAAACTGAACTCTTAACTGTGTCAAATTGCTCCAAAGACCACTGCCAAAATGGGCTGGGGATATAGCTCAGCAGCACAAGTGCCTGCTGACAGGTGGAAGGTCCTGAATTTGGTACCCAGTACAGAAAAAAAAAAAAAAAAAAAAGACTACCAAAATAACCGAATTGTTATGCTGAACTGCGTGGAAAACATTAGACAATTCTTCAAAATATGTACAATAAGTCAGCTTATTCTGAAACGTAAAAACATAATTCATAGTGAAAAAGTTACATTACCTACCCATCTAAGTGGCAGAAGCTCTAGTAGAAGGAACACAGAAATTTCTGTACTACTTTCCTTAAGCCTCAGTCACCTCTTTAAAGCAATAATAATACTCACTTCTAATCATTAATAATGTCCATTTCTAATTATAGTAGCTAGACTTTATTGAATGCTGTTAGATGTTCAGTACCTATGTGGACTGTTTTATACATATTGGGTGAATCTCAAAACACTCTTTAAGGAAGCTGTTTCACAGAAGAACAATTTTGAGTAAATTGTCCAAGCATACACAAAAAGATACTCAGGCAAGTTTCACCAATTCCCTTACTTTGTGTGCCTAATGTTAAATTTCATGCTCTTCTGCTTTTTGTTCTGAAGGAGTTGCTTTTTTTTTTCCCTTTTCTTTTTTTTTTTCTTTTTGGTACTTTTAGGGAAGGGTCTACAGGGTGTTCAGGGTCTCACTACTAGATCAACTCATAGTGAATGGCAGGCCTGGGGATAGACCCCGTGGCCCCTGCACCTGCTTGCAGGTGCTTTAATCCAAACTTAAAAATCAAAACATTACTTGTCTGAGATGTGGAAGCAGTGGCGTATTCCCCAGAATACCTGAGAGAATTCATTTAGTTCATAAAGATTGTTTCAGTAGGTAGGCTTATCAGTATTAGGAACATCAAAAAGCCATTAACAGCCAAAAAACTAGGTCACCTACCCATCTAAGTGTTAGGTGCTCTGTCCTAGAATGTAAGGGGTTCACAAGTAAGGGCAGACCTGGGTAGCTGTGTGCTGGAAAGAATTTGAGTCACCTTACCAAGACAGTATCTGATGAAAGCTCGGCTTTCTGTGGAAAGGGGTGTGAAGGGAGAGGAAGGTGATGAAAAGAAAACTGCGATGTAGCTGTGCATGTGCAGCTCTCCCCAGGAATGGAAGTGTGATGTGCTGCAAACATGCACTAATAACAAAGAACTGCAGAAGCAAACTTCAGCTTCTCAGATAATGGGCCTGCAAGAGAACCCACCTACCACCATATGTGTGATTCTTCTAGCAGCTGTAGGTTGTATTGCCAGTGAATAAGTGGGTGCTTAGATACATGCATCTTG
>PVJA010008365.1:39696-64792 GCA_004027025.1 Myocastor coypus
TTTTTTTTTTTTTTTTTTTTTTTTTTTTTTTTTTTTTTTTTTTTTTTTTTTTGTCTTTTTGAGACAGGGTCTCGCTATGCAGTTCAGGCTGGTCCTGCGCTCACTTTTGTAGCCCAGGCTGGTCTCGAACTCGCACCAATCCTCCTGCCTCAGCCTCCCGAGTGCTGGGATTACAGGCGTGAGCCACCACGCCCGGCCAGGACGACTACTTTAAAACAATGAGAGCCACCTTCTGCCTTGAATCAATCTGTATGCGACTCTGCCAGAAACCAATGCAGACTGTTGCTGATTCATGAGGGCAAAAGTTATGTGTGAGCACTCTGCAAACTGCACAGCGATATTTAATGTTCTTTTTTTTATTTAATGTATTTGGTACAGGGTCTCACTACACAGACTAGCCTTGTGATCCTCCTGTTTTCAGCCTCCCAAGAGCTGGGATTATGGGCCTATTCCACCACACCCTGTTGCGCTACTGGTCCTTATTCTTTCACTGTGAGTCCACTTATATATCTATGGCAGCAGTTCTCAGCTCCTCTTCACTGTGCTAGAATAGAGGCATCAAACAAATAATAAGGCTTTCTTATGTAGCAGCAAGGAAGCTGATTCCTTCTTTCTCAGATGGTGAAGGACGTCTTCTAACTACACTTTTCCCTTGATGGAAGTGACGAGCACATATGTGTGTGTATATATATACGCATATAGAAGACTCCAGATGCAAGAAATGTTATACCTATATGGAGTTAAGCTCTCTGTAAAGGATATTTTAGTTTTTCTATTAGTTGTTGGTATTCAGTAATAATGAATACTTAAATGAGGAACAGCTGACAACAATAACAAATTTAAAAGCTTTAACAGCTATATCATTTCTTCTACAGTAAAAATGATGAACTGACACATACAAAGCAAATTGCATACAATAGTTCTTTTTTTTTTTTTTTTAACATACACACCTTCCTGTCAGTGCAGTTTTGAAATCTGCAATTTAATAATTCAAAAATCTCCTAGTAGGGCCTGCAAATATAAAACCCAAAGAAGTCCTTGTTCCTACTATTGAACAGTTAGGGGGAAAAAAGGAATCCTGTAGCAGCTAGAGAGTACCCTAATTCTGCACCATCAAAGATTTCAAGGATTATATCCTATCATTTATGTTGACTTCTACACCACTCAGCTTTAAGACTTGTTTTGTAGTATGGGCAGGTGTTGGGGGTTAAATCTAGGGTCTTGAACATGGTATGCATGTGCTGTAACTCACCCCAAATCCCTAACACTTTTTCATCTAAGATAGCCATTGGTATTGTCTTTATTTTTTTTTTTTCAAGGTTGAAAATAATAGCTTGTAGTATAACAATACTTCAAACACAAATATGTGCTGACCGATGAAGTATTATATATATATTACTAGACAATTAGGAACAAAAGTTACTGTTGTAATCAAACACAACTTCTGAGTTAATCTGAGGCAAACTATAGTGATGTACATAATGATTATTATAGTGTAGTCTACATAATTACACAGTTTTGTTTTTAAAGGCAAAATATTTTATTTTTAAGTCTTAGTATTTTTTGTGCTAACAGTTTTTGTGAACAATATTTAAATTATAATTTTCATCCAATACTCATGTTGAAGAAAAAGGTCACAAGTGTGAATCTTCGTATCTCATATTTGCTCCATATGACTTATAACTAAAAACCTTGTGTTTCCCAACTCCTCTGGCTCAGGTCCCTCATATTTCTTTCCACAAGGTTTTTTTTTTTTTTTCTGTATTCAGGGAAGGGTCTACAGCAGTGGTTCTCAACCTTTCTAATGCTGTGACCCCACAATACAGTTCCTCATGTTGCAGTGACCCCAAACCAAAAAATAATTTGGTGGCTACTTCAAAACTGTAATTTTGCTACAGTTATGATTTGTAATGTAATAAATAACATTTTCTGATGGCTTTAGGTGACCCCCACCGGGGTCACAACCCACAGGTTGAGAACTGCTGGTCTACAGGGTGTTTAGGGTCTCACTGTTTTCAGCCTTCCAAGTGCTGGGATTATAGGTGCACCACCACTCCCAGTTTCAATCACCATCTCAGCATACCCTGGGGTGGGGTCAGCACAGCAAGCTGAGGATAGAACCCCAGCTTGTGCTGCACTCTGCCAAAGCACATGCTTTAGTCCACTGAGCTATTAAGCTGGTCCTCCAGAATGTCTCTGAGCACCATACAACTCCTTATAGTTTTAGATCTCTCTTATAGCAGAGATCCCAAGACACTAAGAATATATAGAATATATAGCATCCTATGATATGAGGAAATGGTTACAATGATAAGATAAATGATAGAATGTAAATGTACTACTACAACTATGTGAAAACCAGAACCAAAAAGACTGGAAGAAAATCCATCAGTGTTCAAAGCACTTGTGATACACTGGTCAGGTTATCTGTCACTAGAAAGTGAGCTTTAGGAGTTCCATGCTTCCACAGAACATCCCCATGTTGTCAGGGTAACGTGGAACAGTCTTAGTTGAAGGAAGTTGGAGAGGAGGGATGACAGATGCTCGTGGGAGACAGTAGTGCCGTGTAAGCAGGGCTGGAGAAAGAGGGACTTGCTGGTCAGTCAACTTCAGTGCACCGCTGATCCCAGCACTTCTTCCACCTGGCCATGCACCGCCTCCCCCAGTCAGTGATCTTTAGTTTCCATTCTATTCAGCCCCTTACCTCATCCCCTGGTTGCTCCCAAGCCCCAGTATAACCCTAATTTATGGTAAAAGCCTAGAATTCTAAACTCTAAATGGCCCATTTTGACCACTATCTTCTATATTCTCTGTCCTGCCCCTTTAAATTGTGGTAAAATGCATGTAATCTAAAGCTACCATTTGAACTATTTTTAGGTGTACGATTCAGTGACATTAAATGCATTCACAGGGCCCGGCGGGATGGCTCAGTGGTCTAAAGCACCTGCTTGGGGAAGCTTGGGCAGCTTCAGGGACTGCGGTTCAATCCCCGGCACCACATGCTGCGCTAGCCCTGCCCTCGGGGCAGGCCGAGCCGGCAATAAAAATGAGTGAATAAACAAAGTTTCTGAAACAAGAAAAAAAAAAATGCATTCACAACTGTCCGCCATCACCACTTTCTGCTTTTAGAAACTTTCATTATCCCATTTTTTACTGGGTATCCCATACCCACTAAGCAATAGCAATAGTTCTGATATCTGTGCACCTATGCTCATAGCAGCACAATTTGTGATAGCCAAATCTTGGAAACACCCAAAATGCCTATCATCTGAAGAATGGTTGAAAAAGATGTGATATTTTCATAAAATGGAATGTTACTCAGCTATAAAGAGCGATAAACTAGAAGACTTCATATATAAGTGGATTTATCTCAAATATATACTTACAAGTGAAATAAGCCAGACCTACATATGTAAATATCGTATAGTCTCCCTAGTGTAAGAATTCAAAAGAAGAAAAATAAATAAATAAATAAATAAATTTGGGGTGGGGGGGGGTAACCAGGAATCAAACTCAGAACCTTGAGTTTTCTGCATCCTCAACCCCTATAAAAATTTTTTTAGAAGAGTCACTTAAATACAAAATGCATTTGGAAGAGTTAAAAAAATTAAGGTTTATTGAAAATGTTAATGTTTAATTATTTGGCCAACCTTACATACCTATATTTATTAATCTAAACAGATTTCATTATGAAAATATGTAATACAACCATTGTTAAATTTTTGTTCTTGCTTTGAAGTTCTGTACTATATGTACTCTTGCATGTTACTCTTTTTCTATCTTTGTTTCTGCTATTTTTACTCTTTTAATTAAAATTTTAAATATTCAAAAAAAAAGAAAAGAAAACAAGACAGCAATGTGGGAATTTAAAAAAAAACATAAAGTTAAGGGTCAAGGAGATAGCTCAGTGGCAAAGCACTTGCCTGGCAAATGCAAAGTCCTGAGTTCGATTCTCAGTTAAAAAACAATAGGGGAGCAGGGTGTGGTGTTGCACGCCTGTAATCCTAGCACTTGGGAAGCTGAGGCAGGAGGATCAGTGTGAGTTCGAGACCAGCCTGGGGTACAAAAGTGAGCTCAAGGCTAGCCTGAACGCCATAGCAAGACCCTATCTCAAAAAAACAAAAACAAAACAAAAGCAATAGGGGCCAGTGAGATAGTTCAGCAGTCTAAAGCACCTGCTTAGGCAACTGTAGGCAACTGCAGAGACCATAGTTCGATCCCCAGCACCACATGCTGTGCCAGCTCCACTCCCAGGGCAGGCTGAGCCAGCCATAATATAAATAAATAAATAATAAATAAATAAATGAATAAATAAATAAAATTAAGTAAAAAAGAAAGGCAAAGGGCTGGCCTGATAGCTCCACAGACTAAAGTGCCTGCTTAAGCAGAGTACAGCACCCAGGGATCAATCCCCAGCATGCTGTGCAGGCCTTGCACTTGGGACACACTGAGATAGCAATTGAGACTGGGCGTGGTGGCATATGCCTGTAATACCAGCGCGTGCGAGGCTGAAAACAGGAGAATCACTACTAGTCTGATCTGCGCAATGAGACCCTGTAGACCCTGTGTTAAATACAGAAAGAAAAAAAAGGCAAAATAACTATGCAAAAATGAACACGTGAGAAAAGACTGTACACAGACAAGAAAAATTGTTGATACCTTAGGACAACTTCTCAACTTCCACACTACTGACACTTTGGCCTCGACAATTAATTCTGTGTTTTATAGACTGTTCTGTGTGCCCCAGCGCATGCATAGCAGCAGCGCTGCTTGTTACCAACTGGATGGAAGCAGCGCGTCCCAGAGAGACAGACGTGCTCCGTTGCCAAGCATCTTTTAGCGGGAAAGCCCCCCACTCTCAGGTTTAAAACTGTTAAGAGTAAGAGAAAAATTTTTGTTCTGTGTTAACCTTCTCAGATTGGAAGAGAAAAGCCTCTTATACAACAGCATCCAATAGTCTACTTTTTCAAGAGTTAAAATTTGCTTGGCTCCATTTATTATGAACAGTTGAAAAAAGCTTAAGAGCTTCTTTTTAGTGTCTAACCTATTATAAGGAGAAAGTTGACTTTTAGGTAGTTGGAAATATCACAAATATTACTTCAATTAGCCTGAGAAGTAAAAATGTCTAAATCATTATAGTTCTCAATGCCCATTCAAAATGTGTACTTTGTATATTCTCAAAATAGTTTTATATTTAAATCTAAACAGTAAGGAAGAAATGGGTCAAGAGGGAACACAAACCATAAGAAAAATTAAATCAAGCTTCCCAAGCAAAAATAAAATTTCAGGGTCAGTCAAGTAGTTCAGCAGATAAAAGTGCCTGTAAGCACAAAATAGTAATAATAATAATAATAATAATAATAATAATAATAATAATAATAAAATTTCATTGGGTCCAATTTTTTATTTTTATTTTAGGGAAGGTTCTACAGGGTGTTCAGGGTCTCACTACTAGATCCGACTGGTAGTGATCGGCCTGTTTACAGCCTCTTAAGAGCTGGGATTACAGGTGAGCCACCAGCCCAGTCTCAACTGCCCTCTCGGCATGCCTGTGGGGTGGCCACACAGCAGGCTCAGGAATCAAACTCCAGGGGCCCTGAGCCTGCTTGCAGGTACTTTAATCTGCTGGGCTATTTGGCTGACCCTAAGGATCCAAATTAATCTTAATATTTAATGAATTAATCGGGGGCTGGGGAGACAGCTCAGTAGGATAAGCACTTGCCTGGCAAGCCCAAGGACCTGAGTTCAATCCCTGGTTGGGGGGGGGGGGATTAATGAATTAATCTTGGAGTCTATCTGTAAGTCTAGTAGACTACTGAGCCTGTTTACTTGCTAAAAATATTTATTTGTTATCACTGCTCCAAAACAATGCTTTCTAATGTACAAACTAACATACAGAACAGCCACATTGTTTCCAGCCCTTACCTTTGGTAACTTTGTCTTTCCCAGGTGCTGGTTCACATGGGCCTAAAGCTGAAATTCTCCATTACATAATCATTTTTTGGATTATATTTTCACAAGTTATAAACACGTCACTAACATTATTGCCTAGTCTAATATTTAATCATTGACAAGGAACTACTTTCTTTCTTTATATAAGGTTACAACGTGTTCAAACCCGCTATTTTTGCCTCCCTCTTCAAAACACATTTAGCAGTTCGGTGCATTTACCAATGAGCACTTTTCCATTCTAGTCTGTACTTTACCGCACAAAATACTCGCCATGGTGCAGAGAAACTCAGAAAATGTGAAATACTTAGGCACACAAAGCATCACAGCAGGGAAGCAGGCGTAGGTGGTCTACAGAGGACAGAAGTGCTAGAGACAAATGAACACTCCATAATGTGAAGAGTGCGAACCGGGAAGGGGAAAATGGTGGTGTGATGAACAGAATGAAGAACCCGGTGCTCAGAGCAATGAGAGAAGTGGGTGAAGTTGGAGCTTGAAAGGCAAAAGTGACTGACTTGATGACTTCTGAGGCTGAGGTTACCAAGGGTTTCCAAAGCTTCACCGGGGTTCAAGGTTCTATGAGACGAACATCGGTCAAAAAAGCGGGAGACGGTAGTCCTCTGTTCCGGGGCCTACAAGTTGGCGTAGACTGCCTTGGTGGACTTTGTAAAGCCTGGCCTAGGGGCAGCCGCATCTGTCAGGGGCGGCCTCTTCCCCCGAAGGAGAGAAGCAACGCCTAACTCACTGAGTGCGCGGCCTCTTCCCCCGAAGGAGAGAAGCAACGCCTAACTCACTGAGTGCGCCCTAAGGCGCTCTGTAAATAAAAGCTGCATCCTAATATTGGATGCCCAAGAAAGCTAGGCTCGGAAAAACAGGAGAATCCGGGCGGCAGATTCACTCCAACCTGGGACTAGAAATGCCGAGCCGAAAGGTGCTCCTCCGATGGCGTCGGGCCATCCTCGGGAAAGAAGCGCAAGGACGTGAAAGGTGGAAAAGGGGGAGAACGGAGGCTTTTCTTTTCGAAGCTGAGTCCAAACTTCAGGAACAATGCTAACAATTTTCTATTGCAAGGTATCGAGGCGGACCCCGGCCTCGCGAAGTTCCTAGAGACTCCTGCCGCAGGTACCTAAGCAGCCAGGGCGTCATAGCAACCGCGCCAGCCGCACGACGCTAAGGCGTCCTTCCGGCGGGAACCATGGCTACGACGCAGGCCATTGGTGCCTGGGCTCGCACTTCCTGCCAGGACTATTGTTAGGGCGCACACCATTGGCCTATGCATAGGGGAACCACTTCAGGCTGCACGGTTAGAACGGCTCATCCAGTTGATTTAGGGAATAACCAGAATGATTTAGCTGCTAGGATTTGGAGCTGATTGCAATACGATATTCTAGTTCTTGAGTATGTTCCCGCCAGCCTATTTAAGTTAGATTTTTCTTTAAATTAAACCATCCTTAAAGGGAAGGATTACAGGGCTAGAGTTCTGAATTTTAGGCTTAGAATAGGCTTATTATAGCCATTAATCACCTGGGGCGCCTAGGAAATCACACTTTTGCAACCGGCTTGTTGCAAAAATAACCCAGACTGACCGCAATTACTACCAAGGCCGAAGCCTTTACGTCTTAAGCACTGGGAATTTAACTTTGGTGAGTCCTATCTTACAATGTAATGTAAAAATAAACTTTTAAGTGCCACATAATTTAACAAAACTTCATCATATTAAATGTCACTTCCTGTCCCCACATCAAGATTGTAGGTATTTATCAGAGCTCAGAGCTCACTTCACTCAGTTCTGGGGTGCCTTCGATTTATTAGTATCCCTAACATTGTTTTTTTTTTGTTTTGTTTTGTTTTTCCGGAACTAGGGGTTGAACTCAGGTCCTTGCACTTGCCAGGCAAGCCTTTATTGTTTATTCTACTGAGCTATCTCTCCAGCCCCAAAGAGGCCCCAGCTTGCTTACTTCTTCTTTTTTTTCTCAATACCCAGGAGTGAACTCAGGACCCTGTACTTGACAGGCAATTGCTTATTCTACTGAGCCAATCTCCCCAGCCCCTTATGTACATTTCTTTGTCATACTCTAATTACAAATCTTTCCAAATCTTTGCTAGCTCTATATGCACTGTCCGATGCATAGCCCTTATTTGTATATGTGCTTCATTTTTTCCCTCTGGCAACATATCCTCTGCAAAACTTTTTCTCTGATCCAAATGCTCACAACCCGCAAACCACTTAATTCGTTTCAATGTCATCTTAGTTTTCTTGGCCACCCCAGTCTTGATCAAGTTCATCTGCTTTGACTCATGCTTTTTTCTTTAAACACTTCAATCTCTCTCTCTTGGAATTTTTACTTGTGTAAACACTGTTGCACTGGTTTTTAAAAAAGTATTTATAGACTAAATGAGAAAACAACTGGATTCCCTGTGGTGGGAATTTTTGGGCATGAACAAAAAGCATTTCCCATAAGATGTAAAAATCATGAAGATTACTGCCAGCTTTAATCCTTTATCCTAACTTAACACTGAAAAACAAGTGTCATCATCCCCATGAGACTATAAATGTAGGGAGGAAAATCAATCTTTACTTTCTGCCCCATCAACATTGCAGCCACCACTGCTTTTGAGGTTTTGGAAATTGGACCTCTACTTCATTTAAAATTCCTATTCAAATATCTGCTGCTTCTGGAAGTCTTGGCTGCTGCAATTATTTTTCCTTTGCTCAGTGTCATACTTTCTGCTTTAATGGAATATTTATCTTGCCACTTTTTTTTTTTTTTTGTCTTTTTGAGACAGGGTCTCCCTCTTCAGTTCAGGCTGGCCTTGAGCTCATATTTGTAGCTCAGGCTGGTCTTGAACTCGCACTCAGCCTCAGCCTCCCAAGTGCTTATCTTGCCACTTCTACTCACATCTTCTCAAATAAAATTCATTATTTCTGTTGGCTGCAGAATACATTGAACTCTCAAATACTGTGAACTGTATGGTGAGGGAATCAGCCCATGGCACCCTACCAAGCTACCTCCCTGAAACTTGTGATACTCCTGCCTGAGCCTATTCTATAGCTGGGACTATAGGTCTGTGCCAACATTCCTGGCATGAACTCTATTATTTGGTGGTGGTGGGAACCAAACCCAGAGCATTGTGCATGGTAGGCAAGCACTCTGTCCCTTCACCCACTGAGCTTACGTGCCTACCCCCTCGATTAAATATTAATGTAGTTAATGGCAGCTTTCTAAATTGTATTCTGGACCACCCTAGAGATCACTCAGGGTATCTTGCATTGTATTTCTAATGGAGAATGTTTACTTGTTTCACAAACTTAAGAGTGAAAAGAGCCCTGAGTTATTAAGAACTAAGGATCAAGTAGGGCTCCCATACACTGGGTAAGTGTTGCTAAGAAAAATAATCATCTCAACCATCTACAAATGTGAACTGTCAGGCACCAGACACTTCCCTTTATTTTGTTTTACTTAATTCTCACAGTATCACTTTGTAGAAAGATTATCCTGTTACACATGAGGAAAAAAGATGAAGGTATATGCTTGAGTTTATAAAGCCAATAGGTGGCACAGCAATGGCAAGCAGAAACACCAAAATTTGGAGGCAGACTTACTTATGTTGACAGGCACTGACTGGGATCACTCTATCAAGCCCGGATCTCAGGTGGTCTAGGGCTTTCATATGATGCAAAAGGATGAGGTATGAAGGTGAGACAGAACAGCCTGGCAGTTCTTCTGATAAGCTAGCATGGAGAGATCATTGGTTACAAGAGTAGATTAATGATCATCAGTTTACCAAGCTTGGTACACAGTAGATCAGGTATCCTGTATGTTTGGTTATATTTTCTTAATTACAGGGGTCAAAAAAGTAATTACAAAGCCAGAAGCAGATACAGAGCTAGGCAGCTTCAGAGGAACAAAGTTTTAAAAAGAACAATTTCTCTTACAAAGTTTTTCCCTTTCAGCATGGCTGGCTCAGTTGTCTCCACACTTTACACTTTTTACCACAGAACAGACCTCACCAGTTGGTCCCTGCCTGCTACTGGGAGGAAGCCTATGTTAAGCTAATTTCAAGAACAGTTTACCTCAATACTTTAGAGGTAAATTGTTGTTCAAATGTGGAGTAAATCTAGGGCAAGACGCAAAGGGTAAATGTGGTGAGAAGCTCTGCAGTCTATAGGCAATCATCTATATTCAGGAAATGTCTTTTTGTTTTTAGTAAATTTCCAAAACACATCCTTTCTGTGTGTCACTTTGTGGACATACACTTTATTAAACTTTTTTACATCCATTTCCCAAACAAGTTGTATTTATTCATCTTAATTCTTATCACTTATCTTAGGGCCTGAAACATAGTAGGTGTGCACTAAATACTTCATCTTCAAAGCATGTCCACTCATGCAACAATCATCATCTTTTATTTATTTTTTTTTAAATTTTTTTCTTGTTTCAGAACCTTTATTTGTTTATTCACTCATTTCTTTTTTTTTTTTTTTTTGTCTTTTTGAGACAGGGTCTCGTTATGCAGTTCAGGCTGGCCTTGAGCTCACTTTTGTAGCCCAGGCTGGTCTAGAACTCGCACCGATCCTCCTGGCTCAGCCTCCCGAGTGCTGGGATTACAGGCGTGCGCCACCACGTCCGGCAATTCACTCATTTCTATGGCCGGCTCAGCCCGCCCCGAGGGCAGGGCTGGTGCAGCATGCAGTGCCAGGGATCGAACCGCGGTCCCTGAAGCTGCCCAAGCTTTCCCAAGCAGGCGCTTCAGACCACTGAGCCATCCCACCAGGCCCCATCATCTTTCTACACTATAAAGTGGGCTGATATTCAGCATTTAGCCTCCATTATATTTTATGGAATATATAATTTCCAATAAGACTTCATTTAAAGGTGATATACAGTTCTATCAATTTTTAAATCTAGATAACATTCAGGTCATTTTTATTGGGTGGTTCAGTCACTAAAACAAATAACAACCCATACTTGCCTTCACACCACAGATTTTACTCTTCCCTTTGTCCTTATGAAGCTAATGGGTTTCGTTTAGTTCTTATACTCTATAAAGCTCTGGTCCATGGAACAATTTTTAATCCTCTAAGACCTTTTTGAGTTCAGTTTTTGTCACATATAAAAGCTGTGTGTTGAGACCGAAGATTATCTACTATCTTCTGTTCTATCACCATGCCTTTTTCTACTTCTTCCCCTGATAGCAATAACTTGGTTTCTGAATCTTTGGTTATAATAACTACAAAAGACTGTATTGACTCAAGGATATTAGCCACCACCACTTGATGCTGATAGACTTCCAAAGCGTTCCGAGCACGGCTAATGATGATGGAGGGGTCAGTCTCCAATTTAAAGGAAATTATAAATGCTTTGGGAGCCCAGTCTTTAACTAAAGGAGAAAGCATTTTTGGCACCATCTTCATAGTTATCTGTATTGGAAAAAGAAAAGTTTAATCAGCAAACAGTGGTTACTACCTACCAGGAAATTAAAGTAATGAGAGACTCAGATTTTTGCCTCTATAAGGAGATTTCTCACTATCAAATTTCAGTGTGGAGCCCAGCAGGATTGCTCAGTGGTCTAAGGCACCTGCTTAGGAAAGCTTGGGTGGCTGCAGGGACCACGGTTCAATTCCTGGCACCACATGCTGCGCCAGCCCTGCCCTCAGGGCAGGCTGAGCCGGCCATAAAAATAAATAAATAAACAAAAGTTCTGAAACAAGAAAACAAATTAAAAAATAAATAAAAAAGCAAATCCTCAAATGAATACAAATATTATGTTCATGCAAATTTTGCTTTGACAGAAACCCCATAAGATTGTTTTTTTAAATCTCTCAGTCTAAAAATATGTCTACATTCTATATTGGTAGAATGGCTACTGGATTTCATTTACTTACAACTGGAATTGTTAAGAGGAAGAAATTGCACAACCTAGTCTTGAGCAAGTAACTTATTTTATCTCAGTTCCTACCATCTTTTCCTAATATCTTCAAAGGCTAATCTTATTTTGTGTACTTTCAATATACTGTAGAACTCTTATGTGGGATACACTAAGGATGCCAGAATTTTTATAAGTATGAAATTCTAAGCTAATCATCAGGATTTACCCTAAAAGAGGTGTGCTCAAGTATAAAAGGGAACATAGACCAGTTCTCCACTTTTTTTTCCTTAGCACTTACTACCAAATATAGTATGCATTTGACTTCCTTTGATATATACATATATATATATATTTTTTTTTTTTCCCCACAGTCTATAAGTCCTATAACAGTACGTGGCACATAGTAGGTGCACAATATTTACTGAAGGAACAAGTAAACTAACCCTATAAGTGCCTCACATGAAAAAGTCATCATAAATAAACAAACTTGTATCACTCAATAACTGACCTAGAACATCCTCAGGTTCCAAGACAATAGGTAATTACAACCACAGCACTACCTCCCCATACCTCTTCATCTATAATAGCCTCCAACTAGTGCAATTCCTCCACTCCCTGTTTTACCTTTCAAAATAACATAAAATGTCCTTTTCAAAAAAAAACTTTCCACTTACTCCCTTGGTCTGCACAAGATAAAATCCAAACTTTTTAATATGGATTAAGTTCGGCTGGGGATAGATGTAGCTCAGTGGCATATAGTACCTGTCTGGCATAAAGTACTGAGTTTTTGATTCCTGGTTAACCCCCACCCCCCCAAAAAAAGTGGTTTTCTATGAAGCAGGCTGTTTCTTTTTTTTTTTTTTTTTTTTAATTTTAAGTTTTTTTCTTGTTTCAGGACTTTTGTTTATTCACTCATTTCCATGGCTGGCCCAGCCCGCCCCGAGGGCAGGGCCGGCACAGCACGTGGTGCCGGGGATCAAACCGAGGTCCCTGAAGCCGCCCAAGCTTTCCCAAGCAGGGCTTTAGACCACTGAGCCATCCCGCCGGCCCCGCAAGCTGTTTCTTCTGCTCTCTGGCCTCGTAAAAGCTCTTCAGTTCCAAATATCTGTGTAACTCCACTGGTAATGGCTTTTCCCACTTTTGTTATACCCTGTGCACATCTTCTGGAAATCTTGGTCATCTCCACTAGGAAGACTTCCTCCACTCCCCCAGATCACTCCCTCAGAATCTGACTGCACTTTGTACATACCTCCACTACAGCATTTATCCCTCCGTATTGTAATTATGTCTGTATCCAGCTCCCTCGCTAGATTGAGGTCCTCGAGGGAGGGCGGTGTCTTTATTCATCTCTGTATCCCCAGTGCCTAGCGCATACAGAATGTAGAAAGGCCATCTCCAGATCAAGAGCAAATTAACCCACGATTGGTTACAAGGGATCAGATCTCTGGAAGAGAAGCGCCCATCACCTGCAGTGGGCCCCCAGATGACTGGATCTTGTGTTCAGGCATTTCAGAGACTGGAACATAGAAATCTGACACGGCCGCAGCCAGGTAAAACATCGCAGAAGGGCCTGCAAAGAGAAGCAGATGGTGTAACAAATTGGGGGTGGTATGGGGTCAGTTCCTTTTCAATTTGGAGGCCTTGTTGTGAGTCCGTTGGCTAAGCAGAAGAGACAATGTAGGGGGGAAGTGGCTGGGGTGAACCTCTGCCTCTAGGCCACTGATGGACTCCTAAGGCACCCACCTAGAGGGTTGAGCGCTTGAGCCGCAGCCTGAAGCAGGTGCAAATAGTCCGCCAAAGTGGTGAACTCTACGGCCAGGAAGGTGCCGGCAGCCGCTGCCTCCTGATAGCTCCGCAAAGCCTGAGCAAAGCCGGGTAGTGCATTCTCCTCGACTTCCAGGCTCAGCATGCCTGAGTGAGCTGGCCCGGAAGGTCGCAGGGCCGACAGCCAGGTCTGAGGCGGAAAGCGATAGGCATAGGGGAAGGCGGAGCGAGCACGGTACAAGAACAGGACCCCATAACCCGCGGCCAGAAAGGCCTCCGCCGAGGCGGCGCCGCGCCGCCCGCTGCTGAAGTTGTCCAGAAAGCGCACGGGCCGCGCCTCCAGAGGGACCTTGGTGCCACCTGACGTGATCAACACTACCCTGCGTCCCTGCGCGGCCACACGAGCGGCAAAGCGAGCCATAACCTCAGCCCAGCGCGCAGCGCCTGCAGGCCGGGGAAACTCCGCATCCAGGTCCATATCCGCCATCGGTGCCGCAGCGTCCCAGGCTCACGCACGCTCGGCCGTCGGCGCCACGCCTCTCCCGTACCTGGGAGTGCGCAGCCGCAGTAGGAAGTGGGCGTCCGCTGCCTTGCGTGGGCCCTAGGTTCCCTGCTCCCCACGCGCCAAGCGCGGAAACGCGTGGTGTCCTACTCCAGAGTGTGGGGACGGTGACAGAGAACCTCAGTCCTTGTCGGATGGATATTTGGGAAAGGCATGTTTTGTCCTGTTAATGTCAGTCTGGGTAAAGCGCTGGCTGTATTCGACCCTTACCGGCTACCGTACAGCCTTCCTGCTCTCAGAGTCCATTGAAGTTCAGTTATGAGTGGTTAAACCTTTAATTTCATGGGGCTTCTCTTCGCTCTTTTCCATTTCTTTCCTTTCTATTCTGTGGTTTTGGTTTCAGAAATAGACAATTGCACACGTTCCCTCTTGGCCTTGAAAGCCGGGAACGCGTCTGCCCCACGGTGACACGTGACACCGGTGTCCTGCGTGCCCTCGCCGGGCAACAGCCCTAGAGACGCCGCCGCCGACTGCAGCATGAATGTCATCTACCCGCTGGCAGTTCCCAAGGGGCGCCGGCTCAGCTGTGAGGTGTGCGAGGCTCCGGCTGAGCGTGTGTGCACGGCTTGCACAGTCACTTATTACTGGTAGGCCCTGAGGGTGGCACCGGCAGTTCAACTCCCCATCTCTCCCAGTTCCGGGATCTAGGCTTATGTATTTGAGCCCTTGTCCGATTCTGCCCAGGACCGCCTCAAGGCATCTTCAGAACAGGTCTTTTAAGACTCATGGTGACAGAGTTCCTATCTCACAGTGTAGATGCTGAAGAATGGAATCAAGGGCAAAGGAGGTGAAGAGTATCTAAGTGTTACTGAGAGAAGCCTCCCGAGAGATGGGAGGGGCGGCAAAAGTGGGTTGCCACTGCGGCTCTTTGTCTAGGAGGCTTTATTTATTTATTTGGTACAAGGTCTCACTGTACAGCTCAGACTCATAGTGATCTTACTGTCTCAGCCTACCCAGCACTGGGATTACAGGTGTGTGCCACCATGCCCAGGTTTGGTGGCTGGCAGGACATGTACCAGGAATCAAACCAGGGAGCTTGCGCTTGCCAGGCAGGCTCTTAGACTGCTGAGCTATCTCTCCAGCCTTATGAGGTTTATATATACAGTAAAATCACATCACAGGTTGCCTTTGGACAAACTGTCCTCAACAGATAGGCTTGCAAGTACAGTTACTTATACAAATCTAATAGAAAAACAAAGTACCCTAGCAAGGAGAACAGACATTTCTGAAAGGGGCAGTGATGAGTGTCAGAGTGTTCTGGCCATCTGGGTACCTGTTTGTTACGTTATTTCTACATGCTTGTTGATTTATTTAGGTGTATTGGATCAGATGGTGCTAGGTTCAGTACAGGTTTATTTATCTTTGGGATACTTGTAGGCCTAGCTAGGGTCTCTGTTTTGAGGCCTAGTTTCTAGCAAGTCCTTCCAACCAAGCACAGGCCCTGTTTGCCTCATTGCTGTACTGATTTTGTCTTAGGCTCCAGCTGTTCTGTCACTGCCTGACTTAGCTCTCTGCAGTGCTATGGCCTGTTTGCTTCCTATCTTGCTTGCTGATTCATCAGATTTTTCTGGAGGTCATACTATGTGCTGTGCACTACTCCAGGTCCTGAAGTTAGTGGAGCAAATGGGTATATTTGTTCCCTCTACCATTCTAGTGTGGGAGACAAAAAAAAAAAAAAAAAAAAAAAGCGCAAAGTAAGCATTGTAATTTCAAGGGCAGGAATAGTGGCACATACTTGTGATCCCAGCCCTAGAGAGGCTGCCAGGGCTACATAGTGAGTTCAAGGCCAGCCTGAACTACATAGCAAGACCCTGTGCAAGAAAAAGCAATAATTTCAGAGAAGTGTTGTAAAACAAGTAAAAGAAATGTAATACCTTTCCTTGGGAGTAGACTATTGATCTAAAAACATATGGTATCTTGCCATGGAAATAGCTGTGAGAAGAGTGAGATAGGTAGGCTCTGAGGTGGGAAGAACTGATGTGTTTGGGGAATAGAGAAAGGGCCAGTTGGTTGGTACATAGCTAAGATGGTAAGGTTGGTGGGAGGCTAGTTAGTTCTCATGTGTCCAGCTTTACATTAAATCCTCTTGGCTTTTGCTTCCGTTCAGGCCCTATTTGGAACCTGGCATAGAACAGCTGGGTTATTGACATCCAGAAACAGTTTAAAGTGGACTAATTTTTTTTTAAAGAAGCCATAATACATTGTACATGACAAATGCTGTCTATCAGAGTGTATTGAACCCTGTGACCCCTGCAATTGGAAGTGTAACTAGGACAGTATCTAGAAAGGTTTCTCTGAGGAACTAACATTTGAGCTGAATCTTGAGAGGTCAATAGGAACTTGCTATGTGAAGGTGTATTGGTCAGGGTTTTACTTAGAGGAACAGAACAGATATAAGGAATGGATATTAACACCAAATGTACAATCTATAAGGAATTATAAGATTGGCTTACAATAGTCAGCCACAGAGTCAGATGAGAAAGAGTGCAGAGGGCATCTGCATGCTCCGGATTGAAGAATTCAATCCGAGGTCTGGACTTTACTGCAGCACTCCATGTATGTCTCTGTCCATCAGCTGATGGGTCTGCGATGGAAGACTGAAGTGTCTGTAATGAATGCTGGAGAGTCTGTGACGGATGGTGAAAGATCCAAGCTGGAGGCTGAAGAGTCTGCGCTGCAAGCCAGACGATAAGTCCAGACCAAATGCTAAGACTGAAGCTACTGCTAAGACTGAAGCTTCTCCAATAAAGTGAAGTCTTGACTCCTTCCTTAGCCCTTTAAAAAGTTTCTTTGTGCTCAGTCATTCTGACATGGGCCCATTGTGCCCTAGAGTGGAAGCAATCATACCCCAGGATGGGCCCTGACCCCGCTCTAGGGAGGAGCCAATCATATCCTAGGCAGACCCTGGTCACACTCCAGGGAGGAACCAATTGTACCCTAGGGCAGGGCTCCCACCAACAGGGAACCGGCTGCTGAGTCGTCCAGCCAAGTTGACACAATGTATCAACCACTACAGAAGGCAAAGTGAAGAAAGTGAAGTGTTTCTGGTATTCAGGACTACTGGGTGGAAGTGTGAAGAGACAGATGAGTAGGAAAGAGCAGTGGAGAGAAGTTAGTGGTCTTCAAAGTCCAGGTCAAGACTCTCCCCCTCCCCCTCCCCCTCCCTCTCCCTCTCTCCCTCTCCCTCTCTCCTTTCGATTTAGGTACTCTAGGCTGACCTCCAACTTACTATATAACTAGACATGGTGGGACCACCTGTAATCTCAGCGTTCATGAGGCTGAAACAAGAGGATGATGTGAATTTGAGGCCAGTATGGGCTACATTGTTCAAGGCCAGCCTGAACTGTGTAGTGAGAACTTGTCCAAAATTAGACAGGGGCTTAAGATACAGTTCAGTGGCTTATGCACCTGCCTGGAAAGTGCAAGCTCCTGAGTTCAATCCCTGGTACAAAACAAAACAGAACAATGTGCTATATAGCCTAGGCTGGCCTTAAATTCATGATCTTCCAGCCTTAGCCTCTCAAGAGCTGGATTACATGTGTGTGTCCCCATGCCTAGCTACAACCTGCATTTATAGAAAAGGAAAAATAGTGTAAAATAAAAAGTATCAGTAATTCTACAGGATTTGTTTTTTTATGTGTAAAATTATTTCTTATTATGAACTGAACAAATTAAAATCATTTTGGTAGGTAGTAGCAACCTACAACCTACCAAGCTAAGAAACAAGCTAAGAGGGCCGGGAGCTCTGGATTGTTTTGAGCTCACATGCTGTCATTTGTGCTAAGGAAGATGATGGGCAGTGTGGAAGATAGACATGTAGGCTGCATAGCTGACTTGGAGGCTGTCACAGTGGGCTAAGTAAGGAGTACGAACAGGCTTTTCTCTAACAAGTCCACATGTCTTTAATCAGGCTTCTCACAGCATGTGATGTTCCTTCTCTCTTAACACTGATGACACAGATGGAAGTCCGTTCTTGAACTGTATGTATCCCTCACCACGCTGCCCCATGAGAAGGCAGCTATGTTTTCATTGCTTCTTTTCCATAGCTTTACCACATTTAAAGCATTGTACAGAATTTATAACAGAAAATGCAAAGCTGTGGCTACCTTTCTGTCCACATTTTCCAGTCTCCTTGCTGTCTTTTTCCTTGTGTGCCTACAGAAAACAAGTTTTATTTTTTATTTATTTTTATTTTTTTAATAATTATTTTTATTTATTTATTTATTTTTCTTGTTTCAGAACCTTTGTTTGTTTATTCACTCATTTTTATGGCTGGCTCAGCCCACCCCAAGGGCAGGGGCTGGCACAGCATGTGGTGCTGGGGATCGAACCAAGTTCCCTGAAGCTGCCCAAGCTTTCCCAAGCAGGCGCTTTAGACCACTGAGTCATCCCACTGGGCCCAGAAAACAAGTTTTAATTTGCGCCTTTGGTTTCTTTACCCAGACCATTCCTACTACTGAGAGCCTCCCCTCCAGTCATAAATCTTCTTGGCTTCTTTTCCCTCTTCACCTCAAAGAGGTCTAAACCTGATCTACACACTCCTCCTACATTTTTCTAACAAGTACTGCTTTTTTCTCTCTCTACATTTTTATTTCTCTAATGCCTGTTTCTTTTACTAGATCTGTGCCCCTATATACCAGACACTCAATTAACATTTGCACTCAGTTAACATTTACTGAATAAAAACTTCTTTTGTTTGTTAACTTTGTTGTTGTTGTTTTGTCTTTTAGACAGACAGGATCTTGCTACGCAATTCAGGCTAGACTTGAGCTCACTTTGTAGACCAGGCTGGTCTCAAACTCACATCAGTCCTCCTGCCTCAGCCTCTTGAGTGCTGGGATTATAGGTGTGTGCCACCCTGCCTGTCTATAAAATAAACTTCTGAATAGATAATAAGTCTGTCAGGCAAGAAATACACGAGCAAGAGATGATGAATGGCAGGTTCAGTTACAGGCTCATGTTTGGAGGATCCTTAATGTTATCTTTGTGCCAGTATGTTTCATGACACTTGAAATTATTTGACCCCTTTGAGTGGTGTGAGTACCCCTGTCCTTCTCATCCTCCAGCCAGAACTTACTCCCCCTTCCTCTCAACTCACTGTGCAGTCACCCTGTACCTCCCAGGGAACTCTTACTGTGTTTCCTCATTTACATTTTTGGCAAGCATGTTTTCTCAGTCCTCTATGTTCCATTAATGCAGGGTATCATTTTATATGTTTATAGGACTCATATGTATCTTTTGTGTCATAACCACCTGTGTATGCTCATAGTTTCCAGCAAAGACTCTTGAAATAGTTGTCACTAGTATTAGACAACATGAATACATTTTTATTTCCTATGTCCTTACCTTCCACTGCCCCAACCCCAGGTGTTAAGGATGGAACCCATGGCCTCATGCATGCCAGGCAAGTACTCTACCACTGGGCATGTTCCCAGTCTCTTTAGTTTCACTAAACTTGCTTTAAGGTCTTTGCCTTTTTTTTTTTTTTAAACTCTTTTCCAATGCTCTTCTGTCCTAGGGACTTCATTTTTTTTTTTTTTTTTGATAGTTAATATCTGAGATTTAATAGCCTGAAATTTTTATAAATTTTCTTGTCTTTTTACTAGGAAATAGTAAATTGTAGAAAGAATGCCTTCCCTAAAGACATTAAAATTCAGTTTTAAAAGGATAATAATGCCCAAATGAAAATTGTCTGGCTTACAAACTGCTTAACTGTGTTATGATTGATAACATACTTATCAGTTTCTTTATACATAGCCCAGCCATGGATGTTAGGGTGAGAGAAGTAAAAAAGAGCCACAACTATGTAAAGAAAGCTCACTTGATTTGAAACACAAGATATGTCAGTTGTTCTTAGTGGAACAAAAGCTCAGGCACTTAAATAAGTTACCTGTTTCCATTGCTCACACAATTACTCAACAAATCCCCGCTTAATAATACCTTGTGGAACTATATTGATCTCTTTATAGTCATTCTCTATCCCCCAAAAACCCTTTTAAGTGATTCTGTCATTTCAGTAGTAGCAATAACAGTTTAAGAGGAGAATACTTGACTCTGTTTTCACAGGAGGAAGTCAGGAGAGGGGGCGCTTACACAAAGCCTGTATTTTCTATGACTATTTTTATGCTGTAATAGTAGAGTTGAGTAGTGGCAACAGAGACAATAGAGCTCTTGAAGTCTAAAAAATTATTCTCTGGCTCCTCACAGAAAAACTGTGGTGACTTTTCCCTCTAGATTATTGTTGCGAGTCTTGAAATGCATTTAATGTATAGTGGAATAATACAATGTAATTATCTTGGGCTGGGGAGATAGTTCAGCAGTCTAAGCACTACCTGGCAAGCGCAAGGACTTGAGTTTGATCCCCAGTACCACATGCCATGCTGGCCACCAAAACTGGCTGTAGTGATACATTCCTGTAATCCCAGCACTGGGGAGGTGGAGACAAGATCAGTATGAGTCTGAGCTGTGCAGTGAGACCCTGTGCCAAATAATTAAATTTAATCACCTCACATTTAAGAGGAAATGTGTATTCTACTTATATGCCGAGAGGATATGAAAACAGTATGCTGAAGAGAGATGTGCACTCTCAAGGTCTTTGCAGCACTGTTCACAATGCCGTGGAAATGGAAACAAACTGTACCTATCACTAGATGAGTAAATGAAGAAAAGCACTGTACGATATTCCACTGTATTTGTCATATATCGAAAACAGAACATTTATGCTATTATTTAGGACTTTATTTGAAAACAACATCAATAAATCTAGAAGATTTCCATGAAGTGAAATAAACCAGGTATAACTTTTTTTTTTTTTTTTTTTTTTTTTTTTTTTGTGGTACCAGGGATTGAACTGAAGATCTTGCATTTGCCAGGCAAGCACTTATTCTACTGAGCTATCTCCTCGGCCAGGTATAAAAATTTTAGTATGTTTAATAAGCAGTAGAAAGGTAAAAACTTAAAATTGCATGTATTTAACAACAGAGATTCAAAATACCTGAAACAAAAACTGACAAAATTGAAGGAACAAATAGATAATTCAGTAATAATACTTTAATATCTTACCTTTGATAGCAAATAGAACAACTAGCTAGAAGATCAGCAAAGAAAAATAAGACTTAAACAGCACTATAAACCAACCAGAGCTAACGAACATTCATAGAATGTCCTTGATAATAGCAGAGAAGAATAGTCATTCTTAGCGGATATAGAACATTTTTCAGGATAGCTTATGTTAGGTCATAAAGCAAATCTCAATATATAGGGATAGAAATTATACAAAATATATCCCCCAAATACAGTAGAATGAAATCAATAACCAAGTATGGAAATTTGTATATTTATAAAATATGTGGAAGTAAGCACTCATTAAAAACCAGTAAGGAGGGCCAGGAAAATAGCTCAGGGCATAAGTGCCTGCCTGTCAAGCACAAAGTTCTAAGTTTGATCCCTGGTAATCCCCCACTCCAAAGCAAAACAAAAAATACGAGAGATACTGTAATATAGCAACAAGAGGAAGAAGAAAAGTGGATCCCTGGGAACCAGCAAGAATCTGAAGCAAAAATTGAGGCCCATGGGGAGGGCAAAGAGGAAGACTGATGAAGGAGGTGGCAGGCAGTGCTTTGACCCTGAGCCTGGGCTCTCTATATGGAAGGGACAGCTCAAACCTGCAGAGACACAGTGACTACTAGTGACACCACCGAGAGTAGCAGAGACACAGTGGACTACAATGGCTGGTGAGTTATTTGGGTTCAGATAGCTCTCAGGAGTGGGTAATTAGCTGGCAGGCATCTTCTGAGAGGGGCCAACTGACCACAGGACTCAGAACAGCTTCCCGTCAGGTTGCTGAGTACAAGTTAGTAGGAAATCAGGAAGTCAAGTTCAAACAAAAGGGAGCCAAGGGCTGGTGGTATAGCTTACAGGACTAAGCGATTGCTTAGGTAAGCACAGGAGCCAGAGTTTGATCCCTGGCACTGCATGCTGCACCAGCTCCACCCCCCGGGTGCACTGAGCTGGCAATGGAGTTTGGGCATGGTGGCGCACACCTGCAATCCCAGTGATAGGGAGGCAGAAGTCAGGAGGATCACTATGAGTTTCAGCTGTGTACTGAGACCCTGTGTACACAGCTGTGTACGCGCGCACACACACACACACACACACACACACACACACACACACACACACAGAGGGAGCCAAATTCAAGCTGGCAGGAAGCTTATAAACTCTTGCAGGCTGAACAAATGCGGGTCCCAACTTCAGATCTAGAAATTAAGCCAAACTTCAGTGGAACTAAAGGTATTGACTTGCTGGGATGATCCACTGCCCTGCCATAAAGCTATTGCAGCCTTGCTTGGAATAATCACCTAAGCCCTGGACTTTGTCTGCTCACATTGTCTACCAATGGCAACAGAGGCACACATGGAAGTGGACATTATTTATTTATTTATTAATTATTATTATTATTATTATTATTATTATTATTATTATTTTATTTGCAGTACCAGGGATTGAACTCAGGACCCTGCACTTGCCAGACAAGCACTTATTCCACTGATCTATCTCCCTGGCCCTTATTTTTTCTTTCTTTTTTTTTTTTTTTGGTGAGACTGGGATTCAAACTTGTCAGGCAGGCACTTGTGCTACAGAGCTATCTCCCCAGCCCTCCCTTTTAAATTTTATTTATTTATTTATGTTATGGCTGGCTCAGCCTGCCCTGGGGGTGGGCTGGTGCAGTATGTGATGCCGGGGATCGAACTGTGGCCACTGTGGTTACTTAAGCGAGTGCTTTAGACTGCTGAGTATCTCACTGGCTCTTATTTTCTTTTTTCTACCTCTCTTTGTTGATATTTTATTTTTTCTTGATTGTTCTTTTTTTCTTTTTTCTTGATATTTTTAAATGAGTATCAGCAGTTTCTAGTTTTGTTGTTCTTGTTTTAATTTCTTCTCTTTCCCTCCTATCTTCATGAGTTTCACAAAGTTTGTGTGATCTTCCTCTGTCCTCCAGCTTTGCTTCTAATCTGTCCTCCTTTTCCATCTGCTCCTCCTCTCTGTTCCCTCTCCCAGCCTCTCTTCCTCTTCTCCTTTTTGGCTATTTTCTCCACAAGCTTCTTTTAAATTTTCTCCATGGAAGGTAAAATGATCATATTGGGGACTTAGTTACTGCATGCAGTATTTTGATTTGTTTTAGATTTTATTCTATGGGGCTAGGGAAATAGCTCAGCAGAATAAGTGCTTGCCTAGCAAGTGCAAGGTCCTGAGTTTGAGCTCTGGTTCAACCAAAAAAATCAAACAAATTAGTTATAGAACTAAATTTTGTTCTATAACCAAGAATCTTGTTTGTATGGGTAGGGGTGGCAAATTAATAGTTACCTCAATTTGTCATTTTCTAAGCTGTTTGATGTTATTGTTGTTTCTGATTGTACTATTTTAGACAAAGTGGCATAATTGTTCTAATCAGTTGTTTTTCCTAGTATGCCACGACTGAAATTTGGTAAGGGTCATAAAAAATACTATAGGCCAGTGCCAAAGAACAAGGGGTTGGGCCAAGGAGAGAGCAACTTCTCATACCCAATAAATTGAAGAGGTAAGATCTTTTTTCTTTTCTTTTTTTTTTTTTTTTTTGCAGGACCGGGGTTCAAACTCATGACCTTGCACTTGGCCAGGCAGGCACTTGTGCCACAAAGCTATCTCCCCAGCCACTGAAGGAGTAAAGATCTTAGAAACCAACTCAAAACTTAAAATCCAGCTACATCTGGAAAATACCTCTGAGAAGTAGTCATGCCCTAAAGGTTCTCAATGCTAGCAACAAACCTACTCACGACAAACAATTTGCAAGCACCAAACTAGGAATTAAACTATAAAAAAGATGAGACAAAGTGAAACCCCAGATTTCCAACTCACCAAAGGAAACCTCAGGGAGCAATGGTTGGAATAATCCAAAAGCCATCCATTTGGACTCGCTAGAATGGTAACAGCAGAAGTAACAAAGCAGATTAAAGTGGCTCTGGAAAAGATCAAACCAGAAATAATTTCTCAGATAACCACAGAAAAGGTGACCATTAGAGCCTCAGATGCCAGCACTGCAGCGAGCCCTGGGGTCCCCAAGGCCACTCAAGATTTGCAGGGCTCCACAGAGAGCCAGGGTTCTACTGAGCTGGAGGGGTGTGTCGGGGACCTGGAGCCCCCAGCCGGCTAGCCCTGATTCCCAGCAGGAAGCCAATGTCAGTCCTGGTTTTGAGTCCGTGGCGCCGGTTCAGTGAATATACCAGGGACTGTCTGATAGCTGCTTTTGTATTTTAGTGATCTTCGTCTTTTATTTTTATTTATTTACTTATGTATGTTTTTTTCAGTACCAGAAATTGAACTCAGGACTTTGTGCTTGCCAGGCAGGTGCTTATTCTACTGAGCTGCCTCTCCAGCCCTTATGAGCTTAGTCTTTTAAAAAGCATTCTTTCTAGAAAACTCTGATGTCCCCTGAAGATTTTTAGTATGCACAGATGTTTGAATTGAGAAATTTGAGAGTTACATGTCTTAATTTTCTATTTGCTAAATGCAAACTATGAGATCACTATAAAGAGTTTTGTTTTACCTTTGAATTAAGATTTTCATTGTAGGAATTATCAACATATACACCTTAGTTTGCATTGTCTTTATTGTATGTAGATCCAGATTATTGCATTTGATTTGAACTCGCTAAATAAAATTAGAAAGTCAAAAGAAAAAGAAAAAGAAAAGGTGATCATAATGAAAAATACGTGTAGTGACTCTAGAACAGATACAAATTTAAAAAAAATAGAGAATCTTAGGAAAATGATAAAGACCAAATATAGGAAAGAAATGGAATGCATGAAACAGATTCAAGCAGAGACTCAAGAGATGAAATATTCCACTGAACATATATACAGATGTAGCAGAATAAGCCAATGTGATACATATATATATATATATATATAT
>PVJA010008366.1:0-64721 GCA_004027025.1 Myocastor coypus
GATTCCTAGGAACAAATTCTCCATGCCGGCGCCATTTTGGAACCTGGTTTGGCCGCTGCCGCCATTCTGGTACTTGGGTCTCTGTGGCCTTCTTCTCAAGGCAAAGCCTCTCTCCTTTGCCATTCTGGGGCTGCAAAGCACAGACAGCTGCCACCTCTTGTGATGCCCTCAGGCCATCTTTTCCATTCGCTGGTTCCTTTCCAGCAATGAAAATCCTCTCAGCTCCATCTTTGCAGTCCACAGCTCTCCTGGTGTTTTCTTTCTGGTCAAACTCACATTTTAAATCATCCTGCTTGGCTCTTTTCTCTTGATTTTCAACATAAATCTGGCTAAAAGCAACCAATAACAACCATGCCACCACCCCAGTAGTTTGCTGCTTTGAAATGTCTCTTGAAAGATTAATCAGTCCGCCATGCTTAATCTCAGTCTTAGGCAAAGTCTCTGGGCATGAGAAAAATTCCGAAAGACTTTCAGCCAATCCACAGCACACATCATCTTGAGTCCAATGACCAATGCTGTCCTTTTTTCCAGCAGAAACCTCCTCAGCCTGATCTTTACAGGCAGGCCTTCTGTCAGTCTTCTGGTCTAAGCTCTGACCAAAATCGCCCAAGCTGAACAGCCGAAGCCATTCTACTGCTTTGTTTTTAGCTGACATCTCTGAACCTTTCCTATCTCTTCCCATAAGCCATTTCCAAAAACTTATAATCCACATTGTCAGATATAGTCACAGCAACGACCCCACTTCTCTGGTACCAAGTTCTGTATTAGTTACTTTTTGCTCGTTGCTGGGACAAATATCTGACACTCAAAATGAAGGAAGGAAAGGTTTATTTAGCTCACAGTTCGTGGAGGTTTCAGTCCATATTCGGTTGGCCCAAGGCTGAGTGGAGCAGGGCAGAGAGCATCCAGTTCATGGCAGCAGAACAGCAGCAAAATGGTGGCAGAGGCAGCCAACCAAACAGGGCAGCAGAGCAGCAGCACCAGCTCGAGCTCTAGTCTGTCTCTCTGTTTCTCTTTATATTACATTCAGGCTCTCTGCCTTAGCTCCCGCCCTAGGCTACACCCATAATCCCAGAAGTACTTCCACCCATAATCCCATCAGTACTAAAACCCATAATCCCAGGGATCACGGATCAAGTCTCAAACTCTAGAAGTCCCTGCCCAATGACTCCATGAGACTTTGGGGGGACAACTAGACATAAACCATAACAAGCAAGCATTAAATTCTTCATCAGAAGGGTCTGAATCATCAAAATTGGTTTTAACCTGTGACAATGAGGAATTTTTCTTCCTGGGCTCTGCTCTGCACTGCACGTCCTTCTACAGTTGTCTTGCAGTTAACCTGATGGGAAGCAACTGCCATCTTCCCTGATTAACAGATAGTCATGGAGGCTTTATCACCAGCATTAGTCTCCCAGCACAAATCACAGAGCTTCTGTCCCACACTTGGAGCAGCGGAGGCTGTTCAGTGTCAACAGGAGCTCTCTAAAACCCTCTGACACCAGGCTCTCTGGGAAACACTTTCCAATGGTTCTCCCTGTAGGAGAAAAGAGGGCATTGCCACAATGACATCCTGTCCCTAGTGAACAGGAAATAAACAGTACCACTGTGAGTGCATGTGTGTGTACCCTGTGAGAGTTCAGGTTGTTTCCACATTGGGTTCCATTGCCTGCAGAAAGTGCTACACTCGTCACTGTAGAATAAGAGAAAGTTTTATGATTCTCTTGTCCATAAAATGCACTCTTGAGACCCTCTGACCTTTATGGAGGTCAGAGGATTACCATGCATGCTAGGGTTGCTTCCTGTGTGTGACTCATTTTGCCAGGCTAATGGAGCAACATACGTAAGATTCCATATGAACCTGAGAAGTCCTGTTATCTTCAATATCCACTGTTCTCATTTTTTTGGAATTAAGTAAAATCCTTTAGGATTCCCCAGCACTCTTGGGCAATTTCAAAAAGCTACAAGTTGCCCTGTTTCGGCAACTCTGCCACTGCCACGTAGCTTCTCCTCATCTGTAATTCTGTGTTTTACTTTCATGTACTTACTCCTCTTGAAATATACTGGTAGTTTCCCACTGCTTTTGAAATAGAGTCCATCTATAGAAACCTATCCACAAATTCTCTGCTGTCACGCCAGAGCCCGTGCTGCAGCTATACCTGCCATACACTCTCTTGTCCAGAATTCAGGGGCAAAGGGCTCACTGCAATCTCACAGAACCAAAGAGGACAGAGTGAGAGAGCTTTCTTATTTCACTTAATGGGAAATGTCTCATCATCTCCCTAAAGCTGTGTGGACTTTTTTCCCCAAAGAAACAGAAAGCCTTGGTAACACTTGTTCACAGCTGGGTTGTTCCCTATACTACCATTTCCAAAGGTGAGAGTATTTTAGCTTAACTCAGGTGATAAGAAGGTGATAAAAAAAACCACCACATCTATATGGGATCATCCATTAGGATTCTATCTGAGGTTACTGTCATTTTTGTAAAACAGTAAATTGATATTTCATGTGACACACAAAAACTCTTTGTTCAGATTCATAGATACCCCTGATGTTCTCTTAAGAGAGAAAAATCCCACCGAATGTGAGTGCTGGAAGCTGTATCATCTTTATTCAGTAGAAAGACAGGAGCCACTGTGATTCATGTACACATGCTGTGGTCAGACACTTAGTCCTGATAGCTGGTCTTACACTAGGACAATCTCTCTCACTGTACAGAGCATGCATTTCTGCCCTCTTTCTGTCCTCCACTTTGTTTCTATAATCTCTATAGAGAGAATGATCACTGTTACCCAAATTGTCACCAGTATTTCCAGGAACTACAAAACAGGTGGAGGTCAGGGCCACATAATCCTCAGGCATAGTTTAGGAAAGC
The DNA here is from genome assembly GCA_004027025.1 of Myocastor coypus. Taxonomy (NCBI): domain Eukaryota; kingdom Metazoa; phylum Chordata; class Mammalia; order Rodentia; family Myocastoridae; genus Myocastor; species Myocastor coypus. Next base: position 2,876 of record PVJA010008366.1, read on the forward strand.
TCTGTTAACTCCTAGAGCTGTAGGGCCTGGCCAGCATGCTTCTCCCTTCCTGAATATCTTAGGATGTACCCAGAGCACTGTGTTTTTTCAGACCTTCAGTTCCTCTGCAATCAGGAAGAAATGGAATACTTGCTGGCATTTCTTAGGCAAATGGTTTCTCTAAGACTTGTGGGAATGCCTGTGGTTTCACACATAATAAAGATGCTTAGAGGAGCACAGTAAACATCAGTTTCTTTTTCTACCTTATGGCTCTAGAAGAATGATATTTTACAGATACAGAAAGATCAGTAGTTGAGCAAATATAACTCACTGTGTTCTTTGTATTTGTTTAAGCCTATCTATGAAAAGGAGAAAAAGTGAAGAAGTGTACATTTCATCAATACAGAGCCTTCGTATCTCTTTATTGAAGGTTCCTGGAATCTCCAGGAAGATCTACACTAAGACAAGCAGGAATGGTGCATCATTAAGGATTTTCAACGTAGGGTGATAAGTAGATTCCAAGACAGTTTAATTAGAATGAAATTTTAATTATCTAAAGCTTTGTAGTCTATGAAAATGTACTCATAATATTTACCATAAACAAATATGAGTGGTATTCTAAAGCACTGCCCAGAAAGATCAACTGAACAAATACACTGTCATAAGATACAACGTACTTGCTACTTTCAAATAAATTTAGACAAACAGGATTTTTTTTTTAAAAAAGCATATTATGAGACCCACTTCATACCATTTTCAAGTATAAAGACCTTAGTACTATACTTTAAGCCTTTGTTATTTTTGTTTGTAGGAATGAAATTAAATAAGATTGTAATCTCATTTACATAGATAGTGGTTGGCATGTAGCAAACACACAACTAATGCTAATCTGCATTATAGTTACTGTGAAAATAAATTGTTCACATTTCTAACCTCTGGTACTCCATTCTACTACATTTGTACATAGTTTGTCCTGTTGTGCACATTGAAATCTTGTTCATTCTATTGATTTATGAAATTATCCCTTTCAAAGAAAACAGTTTTTTCTCTGTATTCTATTTTGGGTTGTTTTGTTTCTATTCATTCATTCTGTGTAGGCCAAGTAAGATCCAGGAGAGACAGTGCCACGGAGAGAGAGCATGTTCCAGGCCCAGGAAGCAGGGACCACAGGTGGTGAGGTGAAGACCACAGGTGATACAGAGGCTGTTAGTCAGCAGGTCTTAAAGAGATAAGCCACCTGTGTGGCCCACTGCAGGACGTTGCACGTAGAGGGAGGGCAGGAGCGCTGGACTCTGAGACACACAGCAAGGAAGGCTCAGCTGGCACAGCGGGTTGCGAAAGTGAGGACTGTGTTCTGAAGCTGAAGGAGTTCAGAAACAAATGCTCTCAACTTGCCTGAGAGGCACAGGCTCTGTACAAGTGACGATTTAGCCTGGGGACACCCATGTTAACTTCTGCTTGGCAAAACTCAGAAAATCCATGTGTGTAATAAAGCACTTAATTCAAGTCATTTTTTCCCACCAACATTAAGAAATGAATACTCCCCTCACCCACCAATTTCCCTGATTCCTGGGTTGCTGCAATCCTTTCCTACTCTGAATATTCTAGCCTTTTCTCTCTTGAATCCATCCTGCACGCATTTGCGCTAGCATTTTAAGGTATTTCAATGACTTTTCCACTCAAGAGTCTTCAGTTCCTTTCTCTCTCCCTGCTGTGGAGTGAAAACTTCCGTCTTGGTTCTGCAAGGGTGATGCCACTTCACTTTCTTGACACAAAGTCCTGCTTCCCTTCTGAGGAAGGATTACAGGGCGCCCTCCCCTGGAGCCCGGCTCCCTTGTCCTACCTCTGCCTATGGGTCGTGTAGTAACCCCATCCCTCCCACCAAGTACTCTCTAATTTCTATTCCCAAACACTTGAGCAATTCATATAGCCAAGATGTAAACATAGCTCAGAGGTGGTTGCTTACTAAGGCTGTAAAATAAACAATTAGCTATGGGAGGAAAAGTACTATTAGGAAGAAACTGGAGCTTCCTGTGGCCCAAGCCCAAAGAAAATTTGCTTGGCAGATAATTTAAGCCACTCAAAAATATTTTATTGAGATATATTTCACATGATCTGGTGAGCACAATTGTAATAATATAGGTACAATGAAACGCATTTGTTGTATTTCACTGTTGAGCTTTTTCTTATTTTATAGCAAGGTCTTAGCATATGTTCAGTTGCCAGTCTCCACACCAGCCTGCAGTTGTAAAGCACAGCGTAACTTGCACACTATCTCAAGCAGCACCTGAGAAACCTGACGACTAATGTGGAGCACATTTTGTGGCCCTTCCCACCCTGAGTATCAGCCTTGGCTCACCTGGAAGCTTCCTGGCATCCTTCATACCAACCTGGAGGCCTCCATCATCCTGAAATACTGCTGTGCATGCCAAGGCCAACGGGCACCAGTGGGTCCTTACCTGTGAGTGGGGGAACGATCTCTTCCCTTTACTCTGGACCAAGGTTGTTCTCTTTATCATGGGCACTCTTTATTGAGTGCTGCCAAATGAGATGAATAGAAGCAAACGCTGACAGGGCCGTGGTGATGAAGTACAAGGCGGGGTCGCCAGGGTTTCACAGGGAACGAATTGAGTCACATCTACTTCTCATCCATTATTTAGGGGTGATTGGCCAGGCTTGGCTTCTATAGATTTGATAATCATTCAGATGTCCATATTTAATATGTAACATAAATTTCTCATTCGGATGTCGATGACTTGTCACCACCGAACAACAATGCATAAAAGGAGAGGTAATGTATGGATTCTCAGAAATATTTGACATAAATAAATATGTAAAAGGGAGATAATAAAACCTGCTTCTGTCTGCCTGCCAGCGAGCCTTCATGTCAGACTGGACAGCCGTCTAGTGCCGTGATCGTCGGCAGCTGTATCCTATGAATATTGGCCTGCACACTGGAGATTAACGCACAGCAGATGTTTCTCTGCGGGCTAACAGATATATCACCCCTGATAACGGATGACAAATGTTGTTCCATATTGTGTCAGACAAAACCAGGGCTCTTGTAAAACAAGTGTTACAGCTGGAATAGGATATTTTAACACAGTTACCTAAGGAGAAGACAAACAGACAGTCTCCTGCTCAGAAGGCATGCGAATGCTGAGCCAGGTCTGTGGCACTGCCAGCTGGGCAGGGTGGGGGATAGCCCAGGATGGGACACGCTGGTAATTAAGAGCAAGGGTCTGCCCGGAGTGGCCCTACTTCCCAAGATCACATGCCCTGGTTTTTGGTGAGGTTGCAATTAATCCCCAGTGTCTCTCTCTCTCCATGAGGCCCTCAGCACAGATTAGAAAATGCACTCAGGTTGTTGCAGGGAGCAACAACTCCAGGACAGCAAAGGATCTATGGCCAGAATAGCTAATCACTTTATTTACTCTGGCAATCTCAGAAGCAGCCAGCTGGATTTATGAACGAACCATTGACACTTAAATGTCAATGGGAGGAGACACACAAAAATTATAAACGCTCCCCATACATGAAATATCACATGAGGATGATCAGCACATGTAGTGATTACTCATTGCTGCTACCTCTCTTTGGCCATCTCTGGGACATGTGCCATGCTGTGTCCTGTCTTTTACTGCACCTGTGGCAGGGCTGAGGTAATATTAATCTGTCCCTCTTCGTCCATTCATTTATAAATTTTGTTTTTTATCCTTTCCATGAAAAAAAAATTACTGCATCCATAAATAAAGTCTGTCCTGTTACCTTCACAACCAACAGACTTTCAGGCCACTCAGCAAGTGTAGAGCTGGGCATTAACTCTGATCCCTTATCTTTCCTTGAACTGGGCCATTCCCTTTCCAGGAATCCTGAACCATCCACCAGACAGAGTACCTGTGGAATCATATTTTCTTGTTTGCCGGCAAAGATGCTGGCGAGGCAAGAAGCTCGTAGAACAACAGGGCAACTTTCAGTCACTTTCTGATGCAGTAATGAACTTTTCCTCACCTCCCCCTCCTGACTAAGAGTTCAGTTTCCAGGTACCATGTTTTCCCCAAGCAATTTTATACAATGAGACGGTAACAGTTGTTTGTCTGATAAAGCACGTACAATTTAGAACACAGATGTTTGATTATTATTTATTTCTCTCTGAAGCCCACTAATTCAGTCCCAGATGATCTCTTTTTCCCTTTTGCTTAAATTTAATTTGGAATGTATGTTGTTGGTAAGTGACAGAAAGTTTAATTATTAATAGGATGCTGGAATGCAGTGCACAATAGTTTTAAACTCTTCAGGGGCCAAAGCACCACCACCCCCTTTCTCCCTTATGCTGCTAGGACTCCTTGATGAATACAAAGGTAATTACAAAGTGCGTGACAAATATGCACGCATGATCTTCTCTCTTCCACGTTTGTGCCTGCCTATGATTTTACCGCACGCCAGCCATTCAAGCTGCAGAGCAGCCATGAATCAGTGAGGCTGTCTGTGTGTCCTTCCCTCTCAGACTGCGGCTCTCACATGTGCTGCATCTGCATCTAGCTGTGTTTCCATGCAGGGATGTGGACATTACCTTTATGATCACAGAAGACTTCAAACAAACCTCTACTTCTCAAAGGTCAGGACGAAGCTGTCTGTAAAGAAGCTGCAGTTGGAGGAGGATTTTGCACAGGTGTAAATGTAAAACCAACCAAGGGAAAAAATTCTTAACCCTCAGTGTCATCTAGAATGGGGTAGTCAGCTGGATTTCTGTGGCTTGTTAGCTTGGCTGGAGCTGATGGTGATAAAGCAGCCATGAGTTTGAGCCCTGTATGGGCCAGTTAGTTTCACAGGCTGCCTCCCTAATCACAGCTGCAGTTGCACAAATGCTGCCATTGGTCAGTGGAGGCTGGACCAGTAGTGTTTAAGAGGCAGCCTACCTCGTCATTGCACAGCAGCAGGAGCACAGCACAGGCCAGACACCTCCCACGTGCTGGAGGAGCACTCAGAGGACGGGGAACACAGTCCAGGGGGCATGCTGGCCCTGAGGTGGTCCCAGGAATGATGGTTCTGATCATATTGATCATATGCTTTGATGTACATCTTTAAAAATAAATTTTAAAAGATGTACTTTAAAAAATATATATATATATGTATATATAGCTTCTGTTTTCTTCTACAAGGGAATAAGGATTATCCAGAGGAACTAATTGTCCTTTATTCGCTCATTGGTCACATATAGGACCCCTCCCAGTTCATGGGTTGTTCCATGTTCCTAATAAATGCCTGCAAAATTGGCTGGCTCCCCACCGATACAGCTTTCTAGCCCTCCACTTCCTAAATCAAGCCAGGTACTCTATGTCAGATTTTGCCACTTATTGTTTGTTTGTTGCCCACTTGCCTGCTTTCTCCCCTGGTGCCTACAATGTCTCTTCTCACTGGCGAGTTCAGTGCACAGCACAGAAGCTACTGCAGGGTAGGCGCCCAACAAAATGTGCAATTTGTAATCAAGGTCTTCAGCTGCATTTTAAATATAAATTATGTATGTGCATGCCTAAATACAAATTGTGTATGTGTGTGGAAGGTGGTAGAGTCACTAGAGGAATATGGCAGAAAGAGGAAGCCTATACAATGAATGGTTAAAACAAGCAGAGAGAAAGCAGCCATCTCAGCATTCTCCACAGCAATAACACATGTTTAAAAAAAAGAGAGCCTGCTACTTTTATTTTCAGGTAACTGGGGAAGACGCAGGCTATGGTGAAGCCAAGACATTCCACTAGATATGCTACATTTTCCCAGGTAGTGCTACTCCCAGGAGACACAGGGAGACTGCATAGTGTGAGCAGAGAGGTTCCACACCGTGTCATGTCTGTGAATCCTTGATTAAGGTCTATGTGTAAGGAGCCTTGTGTCCAGAGTCTTCATGGAGCACAGGGAACAAAAATATGACTTCACCATATGTTGCTCAGAAGTCACTACAGATAATGAGAACACAGAGATTTTTAAGGCTCAAATACCATGTGATAAATTAGTAGAAATGTGAAGCACTGCATTTAAAAATTAGCATGCCTTTTCTTTATTCTCACTAAAATGTGTAGGCATAAAAATTTCACAGCCCTGGAGATATTTTAATGTATGTATAGTCACTATTATGACATCAGATATTTTATATATTGCATTACGTGTCAATTTATTTCTTAATTGAAAATGAATGAACTCAATGTTAGTGATCTGTGCACAAGACAGAGTGTGACAAGAGGTGAGAGCTGGGCGTGGTGGCACACGCCTGTAATCCCAGCACTTGGGAGGCTGAGGCAGGAGGATTGGTGTGAGTTCGAGACCAGCCTGGGCTACAAAAGTGAGCTCAGGACCAGCCTCAACTGCATAGCGAGACCCTGTCTCAAAAAGACAAATAAATAAATAAATAAATAAATAAATAAATAAATAAATAAATAAATAAATAAATGAGGTGAATGTCTGGGCCTCCGTGGGGTACAGTCTACTCACAAGCTTCCAGAAGTCAGGGCTTCAGAAAGGTCACCACCCAGTGTTATCCCTCTAGGATGGGGCTTGACCCCATAAAACACATCTCAGAGCTGTGCCATCTTATCAACTCTCCCACGAGACAGACAATACTGTGTGGCCAATTCCTACTGCACTGGATTTGGAGATTCCATCCCTTAGACGCCAATGAATGAAGCCCTCTGAGATCAAGACACTGTGCTTCATTTCCAAGTTCCTCTGATTCTTTCAGTGTGGGCCTAAGAAGGATTTCTCACAAGATATGTGGATTTGGTAAATATTACCAATTCCACAGTCTCCATTTATTGAAGATTCACAACCACCTAACCAACTATTAGAAATTTTATGTTTCACAAAACCTATAAACAGAGTTAACATAATGTGATATCTGTGCAATTAAAACTATTTTCTGTGAAATTGAAACTTTGATTTACTCCAAGATTTCCCTCCGAGATAATGTAAGAATTGAAACATAATACATTTTTTTTTGTGGGACCAGGGTTAGAACTTACGACCTTGAACTTGCCAGGCAGGTATTTGTGCCACGGAGCTATCTCCCTGGCCCCACATAATATATATTTTAACAATTATCTCATTATACACAGTATGCATTCAGAAAATGAGTTATTTTTCACACTTATGCTATCTTGAATGCAGGCTTTTAGGCTCTAAGTTTTACTTTCGCCTTCTTATCTCATTATTAAAACTTGAGAATTAAAGTAATTGAGCTTTTTCTATGGTATGCATAGTGTACAAAGAAGTGCATGATTGTGTTACTGAGTAGATATCCTTATGACACAGGAATAGCTCCCCTCCTCTAGTGTATCAGACTAGGCCAACTAGAAATCACTGGATATACTTCACAGGCCCTGCTGCAGTGGTCTTAAGGGCTCAGATGTTCATGCACAGGATGCAGAAGGACAGGCACTAGGGTTCTGCTGCCCACCTGTGGCCCTAGTGCTTTCCCCTGTAAGCTGTGGAATCTGCTTTTCTGGTGAGACGAATGACTTGGCTTCAGGTTTCTGTATGTGTGTACCAAAACAGATAAAGTATGTGAGCAAACACTTAGCTGTGAAGTGTTGTACACATTAAGATAATTTCATCTTTGAATATAAAACACTGTAAGGAGTATGTGGGAGCATTCTGAAAAAGCCCTGCTCCCCGGTGAGAACGCTGAGAGCACATTACACCGTCGTGTTATGTTCGTTTGCCAAATTTGATTTTCAGTTTTCAGTTCACTGCTAATGGGGAACCTTAAGCCATAAGAGGGAATGAGCCCCTGAATGATGGTCTGCCCTACTTTTCTGTTTTGCCATAACCATTAGACAGTGGAATTACTAGCTCCCTTGCGTGAAGAAGGGACAGGATTCATAGATCCTGCTTCACTTGTCTATGGTAAAAATGGAAAACATGACTTTTGTCTGTGGACCAGAGAGCTGTTTCTCTGATGATCAGTCTCGGGGAGCTTGTCTTCAATGAGCTAAGGTCAGATTACCAAAAGACCAATGGGGTTTATTTTTGATCTTGAAACTTTCTATCTCAATCATTTAAAGCAGCAAATTTACATGAAATATGTAAAGGTTTCCTATCATAAATCATGATCAAATACAAAAATGGTTGGAAAAAAAAAGCAGAGTACGTGGAGCAGAAGGCAGAAGTTCACTTCTTGCAGCACGCTGTGTGATTTCAGGCTTCTTCCCCAAGGCTTCTAGGCTTCAGCTTCTCATCTTCCTGTAAGCCTTTGCACAGAATGTGTCCCCTTCTTGGTGGCAAGGTACGCAGTTGGGGGAGGCCTTTGTCCTGTTTTGAGTGGAATTGTAGCATTTTTCAGCTAGCAAGAAAACATGTCAGCTTTAAAGAGGTATGACTACCACCCTAATTTCTGCTTAGTATATTAATATGTAGTATTTAATATATACTATTATCTTTATTAAATGTATAGTTTTTATATCACAGAGTACCTGGTCCTGATGATGGAAGTGGTGGTGAGGGGAGATGGGAAGGGAGGGGTACGCTGAGAACAATGAGGGACAGAGCAGTGGACGCTTGTCCATTTCGCATCAAGCGGCCTCACACCCTGACGTTTCCTCCATGCCTTATCTTATCACCACATTCATGGGTAGGAGGTAAACGTGAAAATCAGGAATATTTTCTCTGCTAGTCCAAGCAGGTTATTTTCATTGTTTTACAACATAAGTGATAGAATTGATTTCATAGGTTCTCACAATTCTACTCTGACAAAATGTCAGGTGGAATAACAATCCTGAAGTGCTTTTGGAAATCTCATTTTTCGTTTCAAGAAAATTAAATCTGTGTAGTTCTGGGTTGAAAAAAATAAGCTGCTCTCCATGAAACATGATTTACTCACAGGCCCTCTGTTCAAGGCACTTTGCTGTTCTCTCATAATGCTTTCAGTTCTCGCTCCATCACTTGTTCTGCCCTTTTCCTTTGACAGACACTCTAAACTACTTAACAACTTGGAGCCACCTCTGCCTAAAACTTCCCTTTGTGCTGTACTTGGCTATACATTAAATTTTCTCAGTTCAGAGCCACAGTGGAGACAAAAATGAGAAAATGAAGAAAGATAACAAGCAAAGTTCTTAAACAAAACAGGAACCATACCCTTCCCCGGCCTGCTCCCTGTGTGTCCTGGGAAAACCACTGTAGAAGTACTGACACAGTTATGTGCTGTGGGCAAGGAATGATGGGCTTGAGCAGACCAGAGTAGCCCAGACTGTAACAGCAGTCCAGGACATCCTGGACGAGGTCCTGTGTGCAGATCTGGACAGGCCCTTCAATGAGCCAGCACCGAGCTGGACGCCCATCTCTGTGGCCCCTTGCTGGCTGTGTCTGTGTGGAGTCAGACCTGACATTCGCTCTCACTCCATACCAGGGAGGATTCAGCAGTCATAAAGATAGGCTCCTGGTAAAGATAGGCTCCACCCACAAGGTCTCTGAGGCGCTTTCCTGACGTTCAGGCTTGGGCTGCCCACTTGTCCTTTTCTGCCAAAACTCTGATTGTGCCCTAAGTATACCTGCAATGCCCCATGGAATGTAGAAAAAGGTTGGGAGATAAAATAAGGCTGATTCTTGCTTTCCACCATATGATGACAGGTTAATTGGTACTTCTGAATATTACAAGATGAACTGTTAATAACACTATCACAATAACTAAATAGCCTAGGCTACTAATGTTTCAAAAGTAAGACAGAGAGCTGTACCAGCAGTGATGAACCAATGGCATTTATGCTGCAGCAGGCTGTTTGTTATCCCCGAAAACTCTAAAAGGTTCACCTCACTTGTCGTTTATACTTTATATCTAAATTCCTAATACTTATATATTTAATCACATAAATTTTCTGGAAAACAAATACCTAGATGAAAATCTTGCTGTTTTCTCCCACCTCTTATGTATTTTAACTCTTAAGTTGATACATGTAAGTAGAGTGTTACTGAAACTAAAAGATATTGTGGAAAATGAGATTCTGGAAAGAAGGTGGCTGTGCCATTTTCATTACCACATGTGTGGGCTGTTACATATTCTGAGATCCTGCCTCTTTTTTGGAGGAATGCAAATTGCTGTGGGATACCGTTGGAAGACAGCTGGAGGGTGTAGACCAATCTAGGAAGCTTCAGTATGGTGAAGTTAGTCTTCCAGAGTTTTGAAGGTTGAATCAAAGTCATGAGAAGAAATAATTTTTTTAAAACTCTTGTTTCTTTCTGCGCTGATTTGCACTCTACTTCAAAGCTGTTAGTTTTCCAAACAATTCAGTTTTATTCCACTTGCACATGCTTGTTTGGCTTTTCCGAGGGCTCTTCCATTCAGATCTTCCACTCACAGGGGTGCACCCTTGCAGGGACAATGAGTGGGTGAGAGCAGTGGTCCCACAATAACAGAGGAGGCAGTAAGGGCCTTTGAAAATTTCAAATATTGCAGAGTAAGCATATATTTCACTTATATCACATGCAACACAGCCCTGAATTTCAGACTATTGCCTTTAATTTTATAAGGTGACTTCCTCCACTTTTAATTAGAAAGGTGAAGAAAAGCATAACTTGCTTTTGCAAACAGGAACAGAGCTTCCACCATCTGCAGGATAAATCTTCATGACAGTAGCCAGAATTTCTTCTGAAATTAGTCGTATGTATTGATTTGTTGTCCAAAAATATTAGCCAATCTATTTGCTTTTCATATTTTAAATTTATCAATAATATTATGTAAGCCTGTAACACGTAGGACTAACATAAAAATAGGAGGACTCCCAAGCGAATCCTTAGCCACTGTTATGTCTAATTGTCCTCGATAAACACAGGTTGGACAGTTTATTCTCAGAAAATTCAAAATGCAAATTGCATCATTATTTCCCTGAAGGTTTTTTCTTAATAGTGCTCTTTCCTTCTCAGCCGTTGATGCTGCTGACCCAGATTCTTAATGTAAATGTGTTGCCTGTGTGTAGGATGGGGGCTGTAGACCTGCTACTTTCTGAGTCCTTTGAAGTCCCCAGGACAGTGTGGCTGAAGCTGAGCTGTCGGATACCTGCCTCATCTCTGTCATCAATAAGCCGTACCTATATGAAGGGACTAGTTTTGGGTGAACCCCATCTCTGAATGATCTGTGGGCCCAGATAATTACAGGTTGGAACTACCTGGTTGTTGCAGGCACCATGATCCATGGATCATTAGAGGCAGGTTATAGGATTTATTTTAGCAAAGCTAACCTGGTAGAAAAAGAACCCACAAAGTTCAGCTAATACATGATTGTTCCTTAATCTGTAAGTGGATGGTGGATATGTTTCAAAGACACTCCACATCTCAGCGCTGTCGCACCAGCCCTGATGATAATGACTCTAACTGAATGAGTACACAGATAGACCTCTCTTTATTTCAAGGAGTCAAAAACTTAAGTTCTCACCTAGAAATGTTCAAAATGAAGGAGAACCTGGCCGAGATACTGTCCCCTGATGGGGATGATGCAGATGCCAAGGACTCTTTTCTGCTGCAGCGTGAAGGTGAGGAGATATAACATAGGCTGACAAGGTGCATGGTGGGAAGCTTGGACCTTGCCTTCCGTCTCCCTGCCCTGCTCTTCCTCCTAGAGCAGCCTGGACCAGGAAGGTGCCGCTAGGTTTCCTTGAATCCTGGGAAGGGAGCCTCGGTGTCTCCCAGCCCCCTCCCCTCATTTCCGGCCAGATCATCTTGGCACGAGCCACACAAACAAACTTTGTTAACGGCTTTAAACTTGGAAGGCTCGCTTTTTAAATATTTGCCGCTACATAATTGAAACAGCTGTTTTAATGAGATACCTACTGTCATCATTTTACCCTGGCTGAGCTGGGTGACAACAAAGCAGTAATAACGAATTCAATAATAATTAACTCGGGTCATCTGCTCATCTGTCACGGCCCATCAGCTTTAGGGAGAAAAATCCCAGTGAACTTCTCTCTTTTGTGAGCTTTCCAAAACTCTGTAATAAAACGCTTAGAGAGGACTCTAGGTAGCCCTTCAAAAGTTCTAAGCAAACTGGTAAGTAGGTTAATTAAATTTTATGCATGTTTAAATGCTAATGATTACATTCCTGACATTACAGTGTAATCTGATATGGAATGATGTCATGCAAGCAGTGGTTTTAGTGCCTAAACACATCTCCATCCCCAGCCGACAGCAGCAGCAGCTTGGATCATTTATTGAAGGGCAGGAAGTTGACAGCAGCAGTGGAAAGCCAGGTTCCACTCAGGTCCCTTAACTTGTCTGATGCATGCTAATCAGGGAAGTTGCAGAACACAACTGCTCTAAAAACAGCAAGTGGGGGTGTAATCAAAGGTCTAATTTTTTGCACCCTGCTTCTACATCCACCTCTACCCCCACCCCACCTCCTTGGCACAAGAGTAAAGAAATATTCTGCTTGCCAGCTAGCATTCTAAAAATGAGAGTGAGGTCAGGTGTCCTACTTAATCTTGGAGTCTGTGTTCTGCTGGGCTCCCCCTCCTCTGCTGTACAATACACAAAAGTGTCAGGAGTTTTGAGCAAGGAAAAAGCATGTATGCATAGGCTCTGGGCTAGGCAGAGGAAGGGACAGACATTCTCAATTGGGTAGGCAAGTGCCTCCCATTCTCTGGTGACTCAGGGCAGGATTTCTCAAGCCCTACAGAGCAGAGGGACCATGTAGTATGATAAGGTGCAGACTGTGGTCTAGCTGGCTTGGGGTCCAGCTTGGGAGTAGCTGACTGAGAAGTGTATTATGCGTTAAGAACTGCAAAGCACAACATGGATCCTCCTTTAGAACAAAAGGAGCTGGAAACTGCCAGTAACCCTTAAAGTTTGGACCATTTTGATTTATATTTTGTTAGTTTTCTGCCTACTTTTGAACAGAAATATTCTCAATAATTTCTAAGTTCGTTCCCTTAATTCCACACAAGGCATCTAATCTGACCAGACACATCCTCTGTGCAGGAAGCTGGATCTTCCTGTTCTATTATGAAGCTAGTGTTTATACTTTCTGCTTTTTCCTTGGAACAAAGCTTACCTGAGCGAGTGCTGCTTTAATGGGTTACGTGAAATAGAAACTACAATGCACTGAACCATCAGTCACTTAATAAAATTCTCACAGGACTACACAAACACAACATCTTCTGTGGTGAACAGTATATTTTTAATGTTATCAAAAGGGTAAATTCTTCATAATATGTTAGCATTTTGCTGGACTGTGGTAGGAAGCTTATAGCTCAAAATGAAATAGGCGACATACTGCTGAATGCTTGGTTCATAATGCAACTTTTTCCAAACTAAACAGCATTGTGATGCCATTTTCTTTCCCCAAAAATATTTAGTTCAAGTTTTCTGTGAGTCGGGTTAGAACCAGGGAATTTAAGATAAATGGCACCAACAGGACAAACGTATGTCAGAGTCCCCCCTGTCACTAATATATAGTTCTTCTGTACCCACAGCCCTTCTTTCTGATATACCAAAACACTTTAAAATACCCAGTGTGTGTCAGAGCACCAAGACCAGACCATGACAGTCAGCTTCCATGAGCACACGGGCTGAATTTCATTGCTAAACACTGTTTCTTGGTGCCATCAGCGACTTAAAGAGGTACAAAAGAGCACATAGTTTTGCACTTTAATGTAAGCATGGGGACAAAGAACAGAGTTGCAAGCATTGTTCTCCTTGTTTTGTACAAAAACAGGGCAAAATTTTGTTTCCTTCCAGGGAGGTGTTTGCATTGTAGGAATGCCAATATGGTGAGAGAGCTCGAGGTTTGGCAGACCCCATGGTACTAGCTACTTATCTAGCACTAGATTAGATTGTTTAAGAAAAAGCACTTCTGATGAGAAGCTAGGAGAATAAATACAATCTTGTAGTGAAGAAGAGCTCAGATCAGTCACTACATAAGAGTTAGGTCTATGAAACTCTTATAAGAAAACAGTCAAGACTTCATGACACTGGATTTAGCAATAATTTCTTGGACATGCCACCAAAATTTCAGGCAGCAAAAGAAACAGCAGATAAACTGGAGTTGATCAAATTTTTAAAACTATTCTCACCAATCAATGACACTATGAAGAGAGGGAAAAGGCAACTCACAAAAGTAGGGGGAAAAGTCAGCAATTCATAGAGCTGATATGGATCGATATCCTAAAATCATAATGTATTCATAATACTAAGCAAATAAAAACAGTCCATTTTCAAACAGGGCAGAAAATGTTTTTCAAAGAAGATATACAAGAAACAAATGACAAGACAAGAAATGCAAATCAAAGTACAATTTGATATCACACTTATTAGGAGGACTATTAATACAGAAAACAACAGGAAAATAACAAATATGAAGAAGACATGATGAAGTTAGAACCCTTGTACTTGAAGGTGGGGATATTATTCCACTTTGTGAATGTGCTACACTTAATCCATCCATTCATCAGTTGATGTGCATTTCGGTTGTTCCCACCTTTGGGCTGTCATGACTAATTCTATGAGCACTGATGCTCACAAATGATGAAGTCACTATGGAAAATGGTGTAGTCACTATGGAAAATGATGGTGTCACTATGGAAAAGAGTATGAGGTTCCTCAGAAGGTAAAGTGTAGAATTACTGTGTCATTCATTAACCTCATTGATGAGTGTACAGCCGAAAGCAGATAACTGAGCATCAGTGTTCATAGAATTAGTCATGACAGCCCAAAGGTGGGAGCAACCTTAAATGCACATCAACTGATGAATGGATGGATTAAGTGTAGCACATTCACAAAATGGAATAATATTCTTCCTTAACAAAGAATGATTTTTTTTCTTGTTTCAGAACTTTTGTTTGTTTATTTATTTATTTTAAATTTTATTTATTTATTTATTTTTATATTTATTTATTTTTGTGGCCGGCTCAGCCTGCCCTGAGGGCACGGCTGGCACAGCATGTGGTGCTGGGGATCGAACCACGGTCCCTGCAGCTGCCTAAGCTTTCCTAAGGAGGCGCTTTAGACCACTGAGCCATCCTGCTGGGCCCCAAAGAACGATTTTTTTGCTGCTTGCTACACTATACATGAACTTTGAAGACATTATGATGAATAAAATAATGCCATTGAGAAAGAAAATGCTATATTAGAACACTTTCATATAGCATCTAGAAAGATCAAACTCATAGAGACAGAAAGTGGAATGGTAATAGTCAAGAGCTAAATGCAAGGATACGGGCACTAAGTATTTCATGCATACAGTTTCAGTTTAGGACAATGAAGAATTTATTGAGACAGGTGGACAGTGATAATTGTTAAACAGCAATATAACTATTATTAATGTCACAAAACTTTCTCTTAAGAAGCTTGAAATTGCCCAAATATGTTCTATGCTCTTCGTCATTATCCAACTCTTCTCAAAAGACAGGAAGAAGGCTGGAGGATGGTGTCTACCTGGACTCTGAGGCAAGAATGGAATCTGTGGTCTTCTCAACGCCATCAGTGTGAGGCTCACTGTGAGAAGCACAGTAAAGTGGTTAAGGTGCGGCAAGGTAAGTACATCATAGCACATGCCTGCCACCACAGGCAGCAGAGGTGAGAGGTGCAGGCAAGAAAGTGAAGACACAGGGATGGACACTCTTTCACATCACACTTACTCGCATGCATGGTTGTCCACTTACACTTATCACATGTACATATGTATGCAAGTATGTCTTACTTTTAGTCACATGTGCAACATTTCATGACTTCTGCACTGACCGCATTCTTGGCAGTCAGGAAACAGCACACGAGCCTGGTGTTCACTGGAAAAGTAGTGATAGGAGCAAAAAGTGTGCCCCAAGGAACCCCAAGGTCACAGAGGAATGATCTTTACTCTTGGCTACGTGGGTGTAAATGGATGCATGGATGCAGCCATTTATGGTCATGGATTGTAACTAGATGTCACCTTAAAGCCTCAACCACTCTTAAGTGTACAGTTTTGAAGATGGCTGGGTTTAGGGTGTGTAAATGTGGATTAATGGCTACAGGTCTACTGGGATTAGCTGCATGGATAACAGAAACCCCTCTCCAAGTGTGGGTAGCACCAAGCAATAGGCCTGTACCCTAAGTGGGATGTAAAGGACAGAAAGAAGGCAAGTTTACTTCCACTGCTTGCTGCTGCCTTCATGCTTTCTGCTTGCCACCCGAGGAACTATGTATCTTCTCTGTGATGCCCTGACTCGGACCCAGCCAGCTATGGACTCAAACCTCCATAGACTGAGCTGAAATAACCCTTTCATCTGTTAACTTGTAAACGTTGAATGTTTTGTCTCAGCAATGAGACAGTAACTAAGACATTTAGTGAGTGCTTACTATGTTCTACCAAGATTCTGGATCAACACTGTGAGAGTCCTTCATGTGGATTTGGTAAGGAGAAGTGCTCTGGCTTATGCAGACACTTGATGTCTAGGTACAGTGAAGACACACAAGAACTAGGGACACTAATGCCTCTGAGATCCTCTGCAGAGTGCAAAAGGAGGAACTTACTATACCAGGTCTGCAAATGTGACTATGTGACTTTTAACTTAGTCAACTAGAGTAGTGATGACAAACACTGTAGAGTTTTCAATGATAAAAAGTAGCCTACTTCAGCACATGTGCCATAGATTTGTCACCTGGGACTAGGACAACTTTTACGGTGCCAAGAACCCTGGCTCAAGGAACTGGTGAGAAATTCTTCAGCTAAACTACGTACAGCCAAATGGCAGCGATGATGACACAGTATGTTAGTTACACTGCAGAAGGAGAGTATCAGTGGGAGAGCTACAAAGGAAGCTGAGTTGTGCAAGGGACCTGGGTATGCAAACAACAGGAGTCGCACAGCATATTTTGTCAATTGTCATTAGTAAAGAGTCTAAATATTTTTGAAAATAGTGTCGTTCAAGCATTTTAAAGTTCAAATGCTAACCCAAAATGAGGTTGGCATGCCACTATCTATTAGGAGCTCTGCTGGAAGGAATAGGTAAAAGTTTAATTAGCATATGAATTGTTTGCACAGAAGTATAATCACCAAATGACTAAAAATAGTTTGGCCTGTTAAGCAGGTGAAATCTTTGCTTTGAAATAGCCTTAATAACCTGTATGATATGTTCTTTTTTCTGTTGTATGAAGACACGATTTTTCAAGTGAGCTCCAATTCCAAGTTAGCACATGAGCTTTTATGTGCAGATCTACCTTGCTTTTCTAGCCTTTGATTTGTTTGCTGTTATAGTCTTTAATACTTATGCATATTTTAATCCTCAGGAGCTTTTTAATGAAACACAGGTACCCAAGTTCTTCTTCAGGGATTAAAATTCAATTGTTCTGAATTAGAGCCCAAGAACTCTTTTTCCAGTACCGATGCTAATGTATTGCTCGAAACAGGATAGGATAAGCTTCTTCAAGACAAAGTATTTCTAATAAACAAGACTTTCCCAGATTTCTCCCAGTTTAGTTGGTCTTGTTGAAGACTTACACACATTAAGATTGGTTTGCAGAAGTTCTATCCATGCTTTCCAAAGAAATTGTAACCCCAAATTATAATTTCACCACTGTGATCAAGTAGTTATTTCTGATAGTCACAAGTAAAGCAGGCAGAATACTGAGCTCTGCGGAGTGTGGCAGGACTCTCAGTATAAAGCATTTTGTCTGGCACATTCGTCGATAAGACAGGCCAATGGTGCTGATGTAAGAAGTACTTCTTGGCTGGACCCACAATGAAGAGGCCATTCTGAGATGTATGCCCATACTACGGTCTTGCTAAAGCCAGCCAGCAGGTTGCTAGAACTGGAATTGCCCACTGGTATTTCAGAGCAGGTAGAGTGGGACAGAAGTTTACCCACTGTTCTGATCTTTGGAGCTGTAAATTAGAGAACCAGATGTATAGTCTGGAACTTTTCCAAATTCATTTTTTGAAAAGGTGAACTCCTCAACAGCAGCAGCCGTACCACAAGAAACATTTTTTATTTCTGCAATACAGCCTGTCAGTGTTCCGATAGGCAAGCCAGGAAGGCACACTACTTGCTTCCTAGTGAGCCCATTGTTCCAGGGGGATGCCAGAGAGTTGGGCACTACTGTACCTCACTGAGACCAGAGCTTTCTCCCTTCCCACAGGATGATTCAGAAGTGTTTCTCTGCTGGTCTTCAAGGCCTCTGCCCTCTTCCAGAGGACGACTCCCTCTGAACCTGCTGTCTTCCTTTGTAATAGCCACACCTTACTACGTCCAGCTTCTAGTGTTCCATGCCATTTGTCTTGCTTGGAGTCAGAAACTTAACTGTGTCTCCCAAAAATTGTACAGTGGAACTGCTACTCTCAGTATCATTGTATTTGGTACCAGGAGACTTACAGAGGTAACTACTGTTAAATGAAGTTTTAAGGATGGGCTGTGATCAAGAGGTAGGGTTTTTTATAAGACAAAGAACATGACCCAGGCACACACAGTGAGCCTCTTCTTTCTTTCCTTTCTGCCTCCTGAGAGTCTGAGGCCCAGAGTCCCATCCCTTAATGGCAGATCCTTGCTAAAATAAACTAAAAGAAAAAAAAATATCTGTAAATTTAATTGATTTTTCGCTGCCTTTTTCTATGACAAATAAGTTGTACGCTGTTCAAAGAACTAAATCCACTTTAATTACAATTACTTACTTTTTTTAAGCCTTCTTAAAAATATAAAATTAATCCCACTAAAACTCCAATCCTCCCTCATAATTCATTTGCTTTGGATTCTTTCTTGGTGAGGAAGCATTTTCTTCTTTTTTCAAAATTTCTGTTTCATTCCATCATGAAGGTTTTCCCTTCTAGTTATATCTAAGTCTTATTTTTTTCAATTTAGAGAATGAAGAATTCCTTTCCCTACTGTTTCTATAAAATTATATGGGATTTTCAGTTTTCACTGTCATTTAAAATCAGAGCTATCTGGGGCCCGGCAGGATGGCTCAGTGGTCTAAAGTGCCTGCTTGGGAAAGCTTAAGCAGCTTCAGGGATCGTGGTTCGATCCCTGGCACCACATGCTGCACCAGCCCTGCCCTCAGGGCAGGCTGAGCTGGCCATGAAAATAAATAAATAAGCAAACAAAGGGCCAGAGGTACTTAAAAAAAATCAAAGCTATCATCACCACTGTCCTATAAACAAACAAACAAAAGAGGAAATCAACCATTTTAATTTTTTAAAAAAATAGAAATTTTGATTATAGGGAAAACTGCAAACAGTGCATACTGAGCGGCAGGGGAGACCTGCTTACCTAGCACAGACCAGCTGCCACTATGACTGTGTGGAGAGCCAGAGAGAAAGACACTCCTGGAGGCTTGGTCTCCGCTGCTGTGTACAGGGCTCCAAGAATCCCCCAGAGGAGATGCCTGGTGTCAATGACAAGAGGAGGGAGAGAAATCACTGTCAAACACATGCAGATTGCCCTCCAGAACAAGACAGACTCTAAGAGAAAGGATAGCAGAGGTTAGTCCCATCCTGAGGAAGGGTAATTCTTCACCTATTTCGCCTTTGCGAAGGAATGGCAGGGAAGAAATCTTAATACTACAGCAGTGTGTTCCACCTCCCAAGTGCGCCTCAACTGTAGCAATAAAGTGAATGATATCCAAAAGAATAACAAGGCTCAGGCATTTTCCCAGGAACCCAGGAGGAATGCTTAGTGTAGAGACCAAAGCAAAGACACAAGAGGAGCTGGTTCATACTGATGCAACAGATGTGAAACACACACAGCCCCTAGCCCGTTTAGCATAGCTACCACAGGAAAGGCCTGTTTAGCCCAGTTTCTACACATGGTAGGACATCATATTTGGCTTTCAATACCAAAAGTAAAGTCATGAAAGGCAAAGAAAATAATGGTTAAAGACAAAAAGAAAGTACAAAAACTGGACCAATTATGATATAAAGCTTGGACTTATCAGATGGAAATTTAAAAACAAGTGTGACTAAAATGTTTAGACTGATAATATAAAAAGCATAGCATACAAAAAAGACTGATGATTTAGGCGGAGGAATAAACTCTAAGGAAAATTATAAAAGAAATGTTAGAAATAAAAACACTGTAACAGAAATGAAGAATGTTTTCAATGGGTTGTCAGTTGACTGTACAGTCATGGAAAGAAGCAGGGGGAGGAGGAAGGAGTTGGCAATAAAGAATGTGTATTACACATGCTGTGTATTATATATAAGTAACATGTGTTAATATTAATGAAAAGTAATGCAGATGGCAAACAAGTACCTGAAAATATAGTCATTTGGAAATTGCAAATTAAAATTATAGTGATATATCAGTACACATAATTTACTATTTAAATTAAAAAAAACCAATAATATCATTTGCTAGGATAGACAATTGGTAATAGGGACTCTTCATTGCTAGAGAGAAAGCAAAATGGTACAACCATTTTTTGTTGTTGTTGTTTCATTAAATTTATGTATTTGGCATAGGGTCTCACTATGCAGCTTGGACCCATAGTGATCCTCTTGTTTCGTCTCCTCAGTGTTGGGATTATAAGAGTGTGGCACCATATCCGGACTTGATCCATGATCACCACCTCAGTGTACTGGGGGCGGGGCCAGCACTACATGTAGTATAAGAGATCAAACCCCAGTCCCTGTGCTTGCCTAAACAGGTACTTAGTCCACTGAGTTATCTCTGGCTCTGGTACAATTACTTTGAAAAATAGTTTAGTTGATAGTATTTTGAATGCTAAATATAGTCTTACAATCTAGTAATTATGCTCATAGGTATTATCTCAACTATTGAAATTTTATGTTTGCTGATGAAGTGATGTATGCAAATACTTACAAAAGCTTCATTCACTATCTGGGAACAACACTGATGTCCTTCAATAGATGAACAAATAAATACTAAACTAAGCTATAATGCGTTCACACAGTGGAAAATATTCAACAATAAACATAATTTAGTCATGGAGGTCTTGAATGGATTATAAATGAATAATGAGAGGTAAAAGAGGCCAATGTTAAAACAAGAAACCACACTGTATAATTCAATGGGCACTGGCCGCAGCTTCGTGGAAATGCTAAAATGATCAGTAACTGACAGGTAATGAGAGGAGGGGAGAGCAGACTAGGTGAAACCTGGGGTATATTTTAGGGTAATGGAAACATTATCTGAGATTTGGTACTCATGACAATACAATGCTATGTACTTGTTAAATCTATACATTTTTTTTAGCGTGAATATATTAATGTATGAACATTTAGAGAGTCATCTAGGACCCATGAGTTGCATGATAACTATGACAAACATGACATGAATGCAAAACTGCCTGACCTCTAGCAGAAGGAACAAAAGGCAGCACCAACCTAAGCAACTTTGGGCTGTACAGAGGCTGCTGGACAGCCTGTGAACTGCTGCCTCCTCCCTCAGGTGGAATTACTTGAACTGTGCTTTAACATTTCTGAGCTTGCTGTCCTGCACACTGGAACTGAATAACTAAGTCATGGGTACTGATGAGGAACCTGGTTTCCTGTCACTTGAGTAGGAGCTCAGAGTTGAGCAAAGTCCTGAATGGTTTCTGTTCTAGGCTTGGAGATGGAACTTAGGGCAAGCATTCCATTTCTACTTACAGCGATACTGATGGATAGATGTGGAAATGTCTATGAATGTGGGTATATGCATACGCAATCTCTGCTCTGTCTGAGGAAAGGGGCTCCCAGTAGGGACCACTCAGTAAAGAATGTTTTGTAGCCTGGGTGCAGCTCTTGATATTTAGTCCCCTTTTCAGATGGAAAGGACTGGATAGATTCTAGGATTGTGCAGACACAAGCAAATTGCAATGAACACAGGAGGCAACTGAAAATGCTCTCGATGCAGACCTGGAACAATGTGAACAACAAATTAGCTCAATTTAGATTGTAGTAAAAGTAAAACTCTATACTCATATAAAGTGATTAAATAAATAAATAAACAAACAAATAAATAAATAAATAAATAAATAAATAAGTAAAGACCAGGCAACCATGCAGCAAAATTCTTCCATAGATATTTCCCCATCATTTCTACTTCAGACTCCAATACTTAGCAAGGGAAGGATGAAACTTTCCATGGAGATGGGTAACATACACACCTACACTAACCCACTTATTCTGCTCCTGACAGAGAAAAGCATGACCAACTTATTTCTAGCTCAAAGAGAGGAAAATGGGTTGGGAAGGAGATTAGGGCACGGATAAAAGGGAGGAGGTTATACGAAGAATTTCAATATAGATGCAGAAAAGTAAACAGGGTCTCTTACTCGAACATAACTGAAGCATTTCAGACCTGTCTACTTTGGTCACATCTCTGTGGGAACTGAATTGAACTGGACTGGACTGGACTGGATTGGGCTAGATTGGGCTGAACTGAACTAACTTAAGTGAATCGAAACTAATCTTCAGTGACTCCATGGTTCCCACTGTGTCTTCATTCAACTATCACTGCCTGTGGCTCTCGGCATGTGCTAGGTGGGGAAGCCATACCTTAATACTGTCACCTTTTGATTCACATTTACTTGAAATTCTTTCTTGATCTTAATGAATTTTAACTTTTCCTTGTCACTTATTATGAAAGTATTTCTTGACAGCCACACATGGCTTTGTTATTTTTTTTAAAAAAATGACTGGAAAATTTCTAATTTTTATAACAAGTTTACTTAACATTATTTTTTCCAGCTTTTGTCATGGTCACTGATTTTTTGCATGTATTTTATTTAACATTTTTTTTGCTCTTGGTATTTTTGTGGACTTACTACATATCCCATTTCCTCACTGTTGACACTTTCAGGGACCAAGCCTGATCTGGAACCTATAAGCCAGGGATCATCCTGTCCTCAGCCTGTTCTGAGTCCCAGAACTACTTTTGGTCATGCTGCTGGCCCTACTCCAGTGAGCTGTGTACTGTGTCATTAGGGAGCCTCTCTCTGGGTGAGGCCAGAGCAGATACTATGGGGAAAGTTTGGACTCTGGACCCTGGACTGCACTTTAAGACTAGGGAAGACATCAGCACACTGCTTACCAGACTCTCGGCAGTCAAATGAGGTTTGTTCATTATTTAAGGTAAAGTACATGCTGATGGTGCTGAATGTTTGGAGGTGGTGACTAAATTCAGATCCCAGCACATGGATCTCCCATACTTTGCTCAGAGTTCTGCAGACCACATCTGGGAGTCTATCTGCTGTTCACATTCCTTTGTTTCTCTGCTCTCCGTGGTCTCTTAGTGTCCCGGTAGCAAAGCTGAGCTTCACATGGCCCAGAAGAGACACTTCACATTCTGCACCTTTGGCTTTGCTGACACCAGCCCTAAACTCCGTTGCCTGGCAGGTTGGGCAAGGGACGTGGCAGAATTCTTCTGACATTCCTCATGGGCATCTCCTGTTGGTGCTAATTCACTACAAAGATGCTGGACAGGTGGAGACAACTGAGGCAGCTTCTCTGGGCCTGGGAGTGCAGCACGCAGAAGGTCCCATGGGGATCTTACACTTAGCCCCATGTCCCCTGGTGTCTTCCTTGAGAAGTATTCTGCTTTTCCAATAGCAAACATACCAACAAACCAGCTGCCGCCTCCATATAAACATCAGGAACATCTTGATGCAAACTTCTTCCAATTGCTGGGTATTTTTTTTTTTTATCTCAGTGTACTCTTAAGCCAGAAAACAATAAAGAAATATCTTTAAAAAAACAGCAGTCCCCTGAAGAGACAAAGATAGCTTCTAAAGACCACCCCTATGTCACCCTAAGAAGGATGGAATAAGTATTTTTGTGTAACTTGACAGACTGATAAGTTAAAGGGTACCCCGTTAAATATAAATTTCAGATAAATGAATATTTTCTTTAGTATTAGTATGTTCTATGAAATACATATAGTAAAACCTTGTTTATTAGTTATCTAAAATTCAAAAATTTTATTTTATTTTTATTAGTATGTACTTGTGATATATCATGCATTCTTTCATCCTTGAGATACAGTACATATACATATCACATCTAAGTCTTCTTTACTCCTCCTTCCTCTCCTCTCTCTTCCATTTCAACCAATGCCTAAATCTCTTTCCGCTTTCTACAAAGTCTATCTCCATGTCTATCTTTTATTTAGATCCTTAAATTATTTATACCTCACATTTCTCATTGTCTTGTTTTTTTTTTTTTTTTTCTCTCATTGCTGAGACAAAATACCACACACCAAAAGTTAAAGGTAGAAATGTTTATGTAACCACAGTTTGTAGAAGTCTCAGACCATAACTGGTTGGCTCTAAGGTGGGGTAGCACATGGCAGAGGGTGCATGGTGGCAGAAGACAGCAAAAACAAAACGAGAGCATGAGACAAGTCTTTTTCTGTCCATTGTATTGTATCCAGGCAACCTGGAGTAGAGCAGTGCTCACCTGCTCAGTAGACTGGTCCAGCAGTCAGGCACCTTTAATCCTAGCAACCTAGCATGCTAGGGTATTGCACAATGAATCAATCTCACACTTCACATTCAGCCACCTCTGGAAAAGCCCTGTCTATCACTGCAGAAGATCTGGGGAGACATCTAGACACAAATCATAAAGCTCATATAAGAGGAAACATGCAAAATTTAGCCATCTGTATCTGATTAATTTCACTTAGCAATATAGTCTCAGGTTACATTAATTTTCTTACAGATAACTCAAAATTATTCTTTCTTATGGCTGAACAATATATATATATATGTATATATATATTCCTTTATACATTATATAATATATATATATGTATATATATATATATATATATTCCTTTATACATTTATCTGTCTATAAGTAGATAGGAAACTCCCAAGATTTAGCTGTATTTTATCTGACAAATCTGCCTGCCCCATAGAATATCACAATATAGCGTCTATCTTCATTTCTGTGGAAAGAGCCTAAAAGTATCTCTCAAAATTCATCACTTTTAGGTCTCCTTCACATCAGAATGGCTCTGATGCCCTAAATTCATTTGTGTGTGTGTTTGTCTGTGTGTGTGTGAAAGTAATTGAACCCAAAGCCATCTGTGTGCTAGGCAAGTGCTCTATCACTGAGTTACATTCAGCTCTAAAGCTTTCTCTATAGATAGATCTATAGAGAAATTTAAGAGCCCAAGAAAAAGGGCTTTCATAAGAGGCTTCAAGGAATTTCCACAAAGAATTCAAAGAATATGAGCGTGATTTTTATTTTTCTTAATTTTAACCCTAATCACTTCTACACTTACAGTTTATAATGATTGTACTCACCATGGGGAGTTGGTATGTATGCACAACAAATCTTAGCTGTTTAACATCCCTTTTCCTTCTCTTTCATTCTTCTCTATCTCTTGATCCCCTTCTTATCTTTCAAAGACCACTATTCTGTTAATGTATCTGGCACAAGATCTCACCATACAGCTCAGACTTGTAGTGATCCTCCTGTCGTAAACCTTCCCAGAATTAGGACTACAGGTGTGATCCAGCATGCCCAGTCTCACTGGCCAGCCAGCTCAGTTTGCCTGAGGAAGAGCTGGCATGGCATGTGGTGCCAGGCATTGAACCCCAGTGCCTGTGTTACTCAAACAAGCACTTACACTAAGATTGCTATTTTTCATGACTAAAATTTGAGTAAGAATCAGGAACATCAACAACAAACAGAATTGGAGTACAATTCCTGCAGATTTGGGAATTCTGGTATATAGTGTCTAAAACTATAAGGATGCTCACTATGTTCTGAATAATTCATGGGAGAAGAATGAAGTTGGAGGACGGGCATTACATGATTCCAGCAATTACTATAAATCCTTGCCAGTCATGACAATGAGTGGTGACACAACAGACAAATGAAGGGAGTAGGACAGAGAGGCCCCATGCAGAGCCATCTACATATGGTCAGTTGATCTGGGTAGAAGGACAGAAGTAACATGGTTGAGCAAAGATCGTCTTTTCCTCAAATGATGCTGGCACGATTGGGCATCTTAATGAAGAAAATCTAAGCACAGATGTCAAACTTCACAGAATTTGGCTCACAGAAAGGTCTCAGGTATTTAAGATCACAGACCTAAGTGCAAAATGCAAACTATAAAGCTAGAACATAACATAGGTGAAAACGTAAATTGTCTTGGATGTGATGATGAGTTTTTAGATATAACACCAAAGGTACAATTTGGGAAATAAATGATGATAGCTTAAAGCAGTGGTTCTCAACCTTTCTAATGCCATGACACAGCAATACAGTTCCTCATGTTGCAGTGACCCCAAACCAAAAAATAATTTTGGTAGCTGCTTCAAAACAGTAATTTTGCTACAGTTGTGATTCAGAATGTAAATATCTGATATGCATTATGTACTGTCATTGCTGCAAATCAAATATAATTTAAACATAGTAATTAATCACAAAACAATATTTAATTATATGTTGAGAAATGTTTATTACTAGTTCGAATAAATAACATTTCACCATGGCATAGCATGGGCCTAAATATAACAACAATTCCAAATAAATAACATTTTCTGATGGCTTTAGGCAACCCCTGTATTTTGTTCGTTCGACCCCTGCTGGGGTCGCGACCCACAGGTTGTGAACTGCTGGTTTAAAGCATTAAAATTTAGAACATGTGATATGGAAGACAAAACAGAATGGAAATACGAGTCACACCAGGAAATCTTTGCAGAACATATATGATGAAGGAATGTCGCTCAAAATGTACAAAAAATACTTAAAATTTATTAACAAAAAACAGAGCTTTCCAGGTAGTTCAGTTGATTAAAGCACATGATTTGCCAGTCACTCAAGTGCCTGGGGCCATGGCTCAATCCCCACCTCCACATGGAGCATGAGGCCTGCCCTTAAGGCAGCCTGAGCCAGCTTAAAAAAAAAAAAAAAAGGAAAAAAGAAAACAAATTATGCAATCATCGAATGGCTGAATAGACACATGGCCAATAAAGATGTAGAGACAGAAAATAAAGACTAGAAAAGATGCTCAACATCTTTCAGCATCCAGCAGGAAAAGGCAAATTAAAACAACAAGGAGATAGCACTAGTTTTCATGTCACTCTTAGAGCAAAGATGTGAGAGGGTATTCCATGCTAGGTATCTAGCCATGCCTACTGTGAAACTAGTGGCAACTAGGCATCTTCATACAGGCACAAGGATGAGCAAGCCGACCAAAGAACAGAATATAAAAAAGGAAAGAAAGAAATTTACCTGTTTGTGGACACTTGGTATGCATATATCACACTGGCCCAGAGGTTGTCAAGATTGCCTCGTGGCCAGCAGCAACAGCCACAAAGAGACTTGAGAGAAACGCAGGTTCTCAGGCCCACCCCTTGGGCCACATGCTTGGGAGGGATCCCTGCAACCTGATTTCAAGACCTGAGTAGTCTTGGTACTTGCTTTTATTTGAGAATCTCAGACAGAGTCATTTAATATGCCAGGAAATACATTTTGCTTGATGTCTTATTTCTTGTTCAGACTCAAATCCTGTAGTGTACAGTATGTATACTTACAGAAAATTAGTGTAGTGAAAATTATTGTGTTTAGAAGAAACATAAATGATTTCTGTTTATTGGGGAATAAAATTGTGGAAGTCCCAGTGTTGCTGTCCTAGGGGAAGCAGCTCTGTCTCTAACTCCATCATCTCACACCACCGTGCAGTTTAGACCTAGCCAGGTCTGGGTCAGTTCTTGGGCTCTCTTTTGGACTGCTCTGGCATCTCACTGGCTTCCACATTAAAGACTGACTACCTCTTTTTCAAATGCTGCCCCTTGATCTGCATACAGGTTGCTTTTAACTTATTGAAAAGTGGACTTTGACATAGGGAAGAGATGAAAGTACTTTAGAGTAAGATAAAAGGGGTGACTTACTAATTGAGGCTCGAAGCTCAGTGTTATGGTTTGCATGTAGTTGTCCCCACAAAGCCTCAAGCAAATCATGGGGCTGTTAAGCAAGTGGTTCAAGGGTCGTGGCCAAGAGAGGCACCAACGGTTAAACTGACAGAGGTTCTCCCCCAATCCCCAGGCAGCGTTTTCTCAGAGGTACGGAGCAGATCATCCTGGATGTGGCAGTCCCTCTCCTCCAGACTCTATAAAGCTGGGGCAGCGACTTGAAACCTCCAATAACTGTGAGCTAAATAAATCTTTCCTCCCCTAAGCTTGTGTGTCAGGTATTTGTACCAGCAACAAGAGAGAAGAAAAGTAACTAAGACACTCAGTTGCCTGCGGTGGGAAATGAAATGCCACCCCAGCCCACCTTGTATACAAATACTGATCAAATGAAATGTATTAAGAGTGTCAAGATAAACCACAAAATTTTCAAATTCAAGAAAAGTCACTATAACTTTCTGACCTTACCTGGGGAAGAATTTAGCAAGTAGGCACAGAAAGCATAAACTTGAAATGAAACAAGAGATGGACTGGTGAGATGGTTCATCGGACTAACGCATCCGTTTAGGCAACCGCAGGGACCACAGTTCGATCTCTTGCACCACATGCTGCGCCAGCCCCCAGGGCAGGGTGAGCTGGCCATAAAAATCCCAAAAAAGAAACAAAAAACACCCCAAGAAATTCAGTTCATTAATTTAAATACAGCCATGCTTCAAAAATACACAGGAAAATGTTAGAGAAAAATTATAAACTGGGCATACAGATTTGCAACACATTTAACAAAAGATTAGTCATTGAAATATATAAGAGAAACTTCTTCAAATCAGTAATAAAAAGGCAAACAACCTAGTAGGTTCACTGCAGAGGAAAAAATATGGCAAATAAACACATGAACAGATGCTTAACCTCATTAGTAATCTGAGAAATGCAAATTAAAACAATAATGAGATACCATTTGCACCCACCAGATTGGCAAAAGTTCCAAAGTCTGACAGTACTACTTGTTGGTGAGGATGGATCCTTGAGAAGGCACAGGCCTCTCTGATAGGAATGTCAGCTGACACAATCACTTTGGAAACACTTGGGAGTCACACAGCCAATTCTCACGACGTTGCAGCTCCCTTCCTGGTTGTGTAGCCCAGAGAAGTATTTGCACAGGTATGCCAGATAACAGACACAAGAGGGTGCAAAATGGTTTTTGAATTGCAATGATCCAGAAAAGCTTAATTGTTGGCCCACAGAAGAACAGAAAAAGAAGCAGGTCATTTTCACTGGTGGCACACAGTCCAGTAGTGAATAGACAGCAACTCAGAGACAGGTGCACTGGCTTGGCTTCCAGTGGCAGAGACTGAATTGAGAAGATGAGCCTCTCCTTTCTGTATGTTCCAAAGACTGAATTTGAAGTAATGTGAGTGACTTTACAAAGTACACTGGGAAAGTCACTGACTGGTGATTAAACTATATTTTTATGAGATAAAAATATTCCTCTGTGCTTTGTCTTCCTTGTTGATTATCTTAACTTAAAAACTTTTTTTTTTTTTTTTTTTGTCTTTTTGAGACAGGGTCTCGCTATGCAGTTGAGGCTGGCCTTGAGCTCACTTTTGTAGCCCAGGCTGGTCTCGAACTCGCACTGATCCTCCTGCCTCAGCCTCCCGAGTGCTGGGATTACAGGCGTGCGCCACCACGCCCGGCCCTTAACTTAAAAACTTTTAAACAGATTATAATCAATCCTTGACAAGATAACACACTACTTAACCATCTTAACAGATGCTCTGAAAGATAAGAAAACTCCAGTGTCAAAAGAATAGAATCTATGTCTGCTGGTGTCATTGTGACTACCACATGTCAATATATTGATGGTCCTCAGTCGCTGATTTATTTATGCTTTTATTGTCATTCGAGTAGCATCAAGAGATGATGAAAGGGGCAGTGGGAATAAACTACACCTCATTTTTGCATGAAAAGCTCTCTATACCACAAATGAGAAATGGCTTAAATTGTAGTGAAATGAACCATACAATAATGTGGGAGGTAGTTTCTACTCTTACGGGCCTCATACTTTAAAAAAAAAAATGTGTTCTATTGGTAGTTTATGCTTTCCAGAACTGTACTGCTCCAGCTTTCTTTGCTTTGTTCATCTTGTCACATTTCAGCTGCTGCTGCTTGCCACTACCTGGGAGCAAAAAGTGGCTCTTCTGACAATTTCAAAGAAATGATGCAGAAGCATGTTCAAAATCATCTGGTGGGGAGGTGTTGCTACTTCCTGAAGATAATTTATGATGTTTCCAAGGCTATTCTTTTTACATTGTATTCCCAAACCCCACTTTATTTCATAAAGTAATTTATTGAAAAGAAACAATTCAGGGGAAATACACTGTTTGATAAAAGTGAAAGATAAATGGCTGACTGTTAAAAATTCTAATGCATTAGGTTTAGAATATGGTCCACTACTGAAATGCATACAAATTATACATTCCCTCTCTGTCACCTCCTCTCACTCCGCAGCTCTTCAGTACAACTTGGCTTCTACTGGCAGAATTCTCTGTTAGGAAGATGAGACAACGTTGCCAAAATAATGAAACACATGGATAGAAAATAACCCAAAAGATGGGAAAGCTGAAAATGCAAGATTGATAAAGTAATTTTAATTTGGTTCTACATATGTTAAGGTAGTTAGGGTGACTTTTGTGAAGGAGTCCAACTGTGTAAAGACAGATGTGCAGAAACTGATTAAACTCGCGCAGACTCCTGCTCGCTGGTGTGTTTTCTACACCAGGCGACTCCATTCTGATTTCAGGGCACACTGTGGTGCGGGAGCAAACCTTAGCCTCCCAGCGAAAGCTCTAAGAATTTGGTTATCATCCACATAGGCTGCTGCTGATCACCTCGATTCTTTCGGCCAGGCGCATTTCGGATATGGAAAATTACAGCGGCTCTCAGTAATACAACACTTGGCTCCAGATATACTAGGGCAAAGAGGCTAGAAAGACAAGGAGCAAAAAGATCCCAGGGGCAACCCACTTGCTGTTCAAGATCCAATATAGGACACTAGCCCTCAGCTTCTCAAGTCCAACTTTTCTGTTTGGTGCAGCCAAGCGTTCACTTTCCTCCTCCATCTGCTCTACGGTTAATAATGTTCAGAAACATCACAGATAGGATGAAGGCTCCTGCTGCTGCATTGATCTCTGCAGCAGTCTGGAGCCAGAGATGCCCAAACCTCACGCCTCTGACTCACACAGCCCGGCTCCCGCTGCTCAGCTGTCCCTGCCCTGGGAGCAGCCCAGGCCCAAAGCCACCTGGTGTCCAGGGAAACAGAATGAGGATCAATATGGCGCCAGGGCTGGGGGAGGGTGTCTGAACCTGTCTGTGATCTGGCATACGGAAAGCAAGTACAAGGTAGCTTTCACCCAGGTCTTCATAGCCCAGGTTGGAGTAGCGGTCAGGAGGTGCTGATGGAGTGGGATGGGGGAGAGCTGGAGCAAATGAGGCTCGAGGGGACCCACTGCCATCAAGCTGCTTCAGACCAAAATTTGGAGATTGAGAAGAAATCAGGTGAAGGATGAAAGTCTTCCAGGTTCTGCACGTCTCCAATGTGCTATCTGAAAACATCAGGTGCAACTTGTAAAGATGTTTTGGCAAAACCCTAGTGCAAATCTAGAGACCTAAATCTCTCAAGTGATGATTACTGAGGCAGTGTGTCTAAGAAGGAAGACATTCATTCAGTTCCAAATGGCCTCAAGAACAGAAAACAAATATAACCTATAAGAATCAGAGGCTTGAGTGGAAGGGGCCATGGGTTGTTCTTAGGTGACCCTATAGGGTAATAACTCAGATACCAGAGAACCAGTTTCTCACTGTCAGAGTAGAGCCTGTGCTGAGCTCAGAAACTTGCTTTGCTTTCTGCTTTATTTCACCTTTGGGCTTCAGAGTCTGAGAAAGCCCAGCATGTGGATGGTACAGCATTTACTAAGCACAGATGCCCTAGTTTCCCGCCTACCTCCCCATCTTGATTGGTGTGACTGCAAGACCCCTTGCAAAAGGAGCAGGGATTGTCATAGTCAGCAAACCACACATTTCCAGCTATCTTTGCATTTCTGATAGAGATGAACAGAAGTAGATGGGTAGTTTAGAAGGTTACAAAACCTCTGCCAATTAACCAGAAAATGGCCCACACATGCATCTCTTTTGTGCTATTTCATCTAGTCCATGATTAGAAATTTTCCCTTTTCCATACTTCCTCAACAATTATTCTTCCCCATGTGGCTCCTTAGCCAACTATTACAAGCATCCACCCCTCCATCCTTCCACTAGTCAAGAACCCACTCTACTCTGGCTTCTATGGTGTTGTCTGAACATGCATCCTGTATTACACATATGGTATGTGTTACATTTAGAAAAGAAAGATATTGTTATTAATTACTTTCAGAATACTCCCCCTCACTTTGAACACACTTACTCCACCATTCTTCCAACTTTCTGAAGCACTTCTAGGAGAGCTCCTTGCTTGATGTCTTTAGTTATGCTGTCCTGGCTGTCTCCCTGTGCTGAGTGCAGTTACAATGCTTACCTTTCATGCTCATTTGGCTTTGGAGAAGATCCAGAAGCCACCTTGTGCCAGACTTGATGAATAGGATGGATGAGGAGATAGGATGTATTTAAGAGGCTCTCTTTATGATATTTAAAGGCAGCACTCCCTATTTTTGATTACATCTCATAAAAACACTCACAAAAGAGGTCTTTCAAAACTACCTCAGAAAATAGAAAGGATGGGATAAATGTGTGTAAGTAGAGCAGTCTTCTGAAAAGGATTAGAAGTAGTGATTTTTTATTTTTTATTTTATTTTTTTTTGTATTTTTAAGGGAAGGTTCTACAGTGTCTCACTACCAGATCAGACTAATAGTGCTCCACATGTTTACAGCCTCCCAAGAGCTGGGATTATAGGCATGTACCACCATGCCCACTCTCAATTATCTTCTCAGTTCGCTGGGTATGGGGGCAAGACCAGCACAGCAGGCTCAGGGGTTGAACCCCAACGCTTTGATGATCCATGGAGCTATTTGGCCTGCCCAAAAGTAGTGAATCTTTTACCATAATAATTACAAAAATATTTATTTTTCTTTCACCACTCATATGTGTGTACTACTTTGGGCTAAGTTCATGTTCTTAGGGTTTTCTACCCCAGTGGTTTTACACAAGACTTTCAGCAGCTTCACACTGAAGGAGCACCAGGCTACACGACACAACACACAGTCTAGGTGCTTTGTAGTGATCTTGATGTTCTAGCTGCCGCGAGTTCAAGGTGAAAGTGTCTGCAAGTTGGCTATGTGTGAAGTCTCTCTCCTTGGCATACAGATGGCTGCCCTCTGTGTCCTCTGTACACCCTGCCCCTGCTCTGGCCCTAGCCATGCTGACAGGATCCCACTCTTTCGACTTCCTTTTACTATAGCCATCTCTTCAAAGGCCCAAACTCCAAGTTCAGTCAGATTCAGAGATACTGGGAGCTAAAGCTCCAATGTATGCATCTTAGACAGACCCAATTCAGCCCACAGAACACATCCTTACCAAAATTTAATATATAATGCTTTTCTTTTTGTTGTTGTTGTTGCTGCCATCCTGGAGAATGGCATCTAGTTTGTATTTACCTGGTCACTGTCTATATGGAGAGCTGTCCAAAAGCTGGTTGACATTTTTATATCTCCTTTGGAATGTGTTTTGTTGTCCATTTTTCAAAATTGGCACTTGTCATTTATGACTTAGAAATTTTTATATAATGTCAGTAACAATATACAGAATACACTTATGACATATTGTATTGCAAATAAAATCCCCAATCTTTCAATTTGCTTATTGATTTTCTTAATGAGCCTTACAAGTAAATTTTATTTTTTCCTTTGTACTCTTTTTATTTTAGCACTTGCTTTCTCCTGTGTACCTCCAGTTGTGGAGTTTTGTGCTTCCAACTTGTATAATCAGGCATATTGTTTATTAACTTTGCATACTGACTGACAAGATGGCTGATGCTTAATGTCTGAAGTGCATCTGTGCACGTGCCCAGAGCACTTCCACCCTGTGCTGTCTGGGCACATGCCCAGAGCACTTCTGTCCTCTACATTCTCAGTGCATGGACTGAAGAACTGCCAGCTGTGCAGCTGCTTCTCTGGATCCTGAGGATGTATTTATTCTGCAGTCTTCTAGCTCTGTTTATACCATTAATTATAATACTGTGTAAGTTGGACAACTATGTGTAAGTTCAGAATTTTGCTAGAGTATGAATCTTCTCACTCTTCCTTTCCTTTGCTGACTTTAGAATGAGTATGTGGAAATCACCATATTGCAAAGATAACAAAGAAAATCTCACTAGGTACTCCAAATTATTTAATAAAGTGTAATGCAATAAACTTCCAGAAACTAGGAGTAGAATATACTTCTCTCCACTGACAAAGGTTACTGCCATCATGACAACTGATGGGCACTTCACTCCAAAATCAGGGCAGGGAGTGCACCTTCATCACTGCTATTTCCCAACCCTTGGCCTAGATGTGCCAGTAGTGTGTGTAAGCAGGAAAAGGCAACGAAATAGCAGTACTGCCTGATGGGTGGGCGTGGTGGTGTGTGCCTGTACACCTAGAACATGGGGGTCTGAGCCTGAAGGCTCACCTCAAGCTCCAGGCCAGCCTGGGATATACAGTAAAATCAGGGCCAGTCTGACTACACAATGAGATGCTGTTTTGAAACAAACAAACAAACAAACAAACAACTACGATAAAATGAAAAAAAACAATAATTGCTTTCAGAATAAAGAAGTAAAACCATCTTTTAATTACAAGCACCATAATTATGTACTTACAAAATCCAAAGAGTCATAAAAAATTAAAATAAGTAAAAGTTGGGCCTGGCAGGATAGCTCAGTGGTCTAAAGCGCCTGCTTAGGAAAGCTTAGGTGGCTGCAGGGACCACGGTTTGATCCCCGGCACCACATGCTGCGCAAGCCCTGCCCTCGGCAGGCTGAGCTGGCTACAAAAATAAATAAACAAATAAAATAAGTAAAAGTTTTCTTAGTACAATATCCATATATAAAATTAGGTTGCATTTTTACTGTAACATAATACTGTACTACTAATCCTCAAACAAAAAGTAAATTTTAAATAACTTTATGTGCAACATATACTTTAAAAAATTCAAACCTAAAGTTGTGAAACATATATAGTGAAGACTTCAAAATATTGAGAGAAATAGAGAATGTTTCATCTTCAGCAATTTTAATAAATATCTTTAAATTTTTATTTTTTATTTTATTATCTATCTATCTATCTATCTGTCTGTTTATCTGTCTGTCTGTCTGTCTATCTATCTATCTATCTATCTATATATCTATCTATCTATCATCTGTCTGTCTGTCTCTGTCTGTCTATCTATTTGTCTTCTTGAAGCAAGGTCTTGCTATGCCTTTTGGGCTGGCCTTGAGCTCACTTTTGTAGCCCAGGCTCATCTTGAACTTGCACTGATCCTCCTGCCTCGGCCTCCCAAGTGCTAAGATTATAGGTGTGCACCATCACGCCTGCCAATAAATATCTTTAAAATGTCAGATTTTATAAAAACATTCGTGTATACTGTAAGTGAAATATTCCAGAAAAAATGATTCTAAATTCACAGGCAAATGAGGGAAATAGAGAATTACTTGGGTCATACTGACAAATAAAATAAAGCATGAGACATCACTTGATGAAACTCGATAAATTAAAATCTACACTAGTTGAGGCAATGTGGTCTTCTCAGACAAGAAACTGACCCACAGCAGAGGAATAGTGTCTGGCACACCACACAGTGTAGTGGACTGGTTCACTGTGAGGACTCCACTTCAGTGCACCCCTCAGGGGTGAGAGGGCTCTGTAGAACAGTAACTGTGCTGGACAGCTGATATCCACCAGAACATGCATGTTTGTGATGCATAAACAATCGACCCCAATCACATTTTAGTGCATTTAGCCGTTGCTTTGCAGTGGGTGATAAGGTGACACAGGAGAGTTAGGAAGAATTAGACACACGGTGTACTTAAGCATAAGCATCTGAAGTTCAAAAACAAGACACTTATTCTTATACAAGTGCTACTTGACCATGCGAGTAAATTTTCTTCTTCTTCCTCTTCTTCTTCTTCTTCTTCTTCTTCTTCTTCTTCTTCTTCTTCTTCTTCTTCTTCTTCTTCTTCTTCTTCTTCTCCTTCTTCTTCTTCTTCTCCTTCTCCTCCCCCTCATCCTCCTGCTCCTCCTCCTCTTCCTCCTCCTCCTCTTTCTTCCTTGTTGCTTTCCTTTAACATCTAACTTTGATTTATCTTTGGTTTGTATTCTGTAAGGCTCTTAGCAAGCACAAAGAAG
Source organism: Myocastor coypus (assembly GCA_004027025.1). NCBI lineage: Eukaryota > Metazoa > Chordata > Mammalia > Rodentia > Myocastoridae > Myocastor > Myocastor coypus. The sequence goes on from PVJA010008366.1 coordinate 39,032, forward strand.
GCCCTGCTGTATGAGAGAAACCCTCATTTCTATTTTGATATTTTTTGGATTTTTAGGTACTGTTTTTCCCCTTTAGGAAGAAAATGAATGTAAATATAGTAAAATATGATAAATTATCTGAAATTAAGTTTATTTGGGATTTCTTCATAAATTTTGCCAGTTAGCAGGATATAAAATTATAAGTCTCCTCAATCTCAATTTTTTTCTGCCTTGAGAGTGCAAATAAATTTAATTGTAATAGAGGTATTTTTTAAATAAAATTATAAATAGAGATATATCAAATTTAATTACTTAAATTCACAATTAAATTTTATATTATTTGAGTTCTCTGCATCTAATTAATTTGTTCAATTTCTTCAATGTTTTATAAAGCTATGTTTCTATGGCTGTCTGCCAGGTTTTACTGTTGAATTAGAAACTGGGCAAAAATGGAGTTCACTGTATCTTTAAGAGCTGATGTCTTTGGCAAGGATTTAATCAAATATCTCTAATAATTCTGTAAACACAGTGCAAATTTAGAGGACCTGTTCCCCAAATGTTACATTTCATGATAAGATATTTTCATTGATGCCCAAAGCAGCACTTTAAGAATCAAGGGATTGGTGTGTTTGAGGATTAGGAACACAGAAAGTGCACACTCCTAGCTGAGCTATCACCTTACAGCCAAACCTAGTTTCTTGTGCACAACAATACAGTTGAGCTATTCTGCATTACACAAATCTTGAAATCTTAACTGTGACTCCTACTTTCATTAGGAGAGTGTCACAATTCATTGGATGAAGAATCACATGGGTGTAACACTCAGTGTTAGATCCATTAATGCTGCAGGGTTTTCTACATCAGAAAGAATACTACTTTTTGTTATCAGACTGTTTCACCAACATTTGCATTTTTATTATGACTACCAACCAATTAACACTACAATCAGTATGAAAATGTCTAAATTTGCAGAATTCATGATACCCTCACAAATATGTTTTAAATAACATGAACTTTAGAAAAGAAAATTGACCCATTGTTGACAATGGCAATCATTTTTCTATTTCAACACTAATGATGTGATATAAAATAGTATCATTCACTTTGCTAATGAACACCTAGTGTTTGATGAACTTTTGTTCACACACAAATAGAGATAAAAGTGATAAAAAATAGAATTCCATTCATTTGATGCAAATTAAAAGTTATAGTTCATAGGTTGATACATAAACATCTTTAAATATCTGCCGATCAAATTATTGTTTTCAGCATAGTCTTCTTACCATGCTATTTAAAACTATTAAACATTAAGATTTTCCAACTCGGTTCATTTCTTCTGGTTGTCATGAAGTTCACAACACTCAGGTGACCTCCACAGGTAGTGAGTGCTCAGTGAATCCTGGATCCCAGCACTCTCAGAGGCTGAGGTAGGTGAATCACAAGTTCAGACTGAACTGGGCAGATGTAGAGACTGAGCAAGACCTTATCTCAATACAGAAATAATAAAGGTTGGAACAATTTCTATTGATTTATTGAAAGGATCAGTTAATGCTTAACATTTTTTACCAGTTTTATATGTTTAATTATGGTAATCTGAGCAGCTACTTCAAAGACAACAATATTCAATAGAATAACCATTGTCAAATTCCTGTCAACTTGTTTCTTAGAAATTGTGTCATTTCTAATGTTTACTATTATTATTTAATATAATATAAAAGTTACATTTTTGTAATATACATCTTGTTTAATCTTGCTCTTAACCATCCCGCAGGAAAATCTAACCATGAAGTATAAAAAGGAAAGCCATATTAATATGCTGAGGTGTAAAAGTCTCAAGTCAATAGCCTCCCATAATGCCAGATGCACTGATAATCCACTACTGCTTTATGCTTTTGGAGTACATACACAGCTACTTTCTCTTTGTGCAGTGAAAAGAAAGATGTTCATTAATGATGTTTAGACAAGAAATCATGCCTGCATCATATACTCTGAACAACTATGATGAGGAAAACAATATACAATGTATGAATTATTGTAAAAAATAACAATAAAACAGAATAAAATAAATACATTAAAAGGGTTTAATACTTAGTCCTGTTATAATTAATTAGATTAAATTTATGCCAATTAAATTTGCATACAATTTCTTGAACACTGAAAAGTCAGAATCTAATTTTTAAAGTAAATATCTGCTTTTAAAAAATGTTTCTTCCACCAAAAAAAATGTTTCTTCCATAAAGACTGCAAAAAAGCAAAGAAATTATCATTAATATAAGAGCTGTGGTGTTATAATTTACAGTCTGTGACCAAGCCACTGTCATGTGGAAGTTCTGTCTCCTGGCTCCTTTGTCTTCTATATCTCGATATATACTCCTCCTTTATGTTCCCTTTGGTCACTGTTCCCTGCCTCCAGTGCTCAGCAGTATTGCATCTCACAGCTTTAAAGAGAAACAACTGGGCGAGAGTTCTATGTGGAACATCAGTTTTTCATGGGGCACAGGGATGCTGGCTCTGAAGAGGGCATTACTCGATCCAGAGTCTGGAAAAGCTTTTGCGAAAAGAGTTTAGACTTGTAAATATATTTAATGTTTAGGTTTTGAAAAAAAAAAAAAAAAAAAAAAACATTTACCACTTACCTAAGTAGGAATACTCCTTGTTGTTCGTGTGTTTAGTACTGGGAAGTAAGACAGGTTGACTGGGTAAGCCAGTGTGGTAGGCACAAGAGGGGCAGTGCTCTCCGGTGAAATCATCTCACTTGGCAAAATCCATCCATGCCCATGTGTATGTGCCAAGGGCCCGCCCCACTCAGTGACATTCTTACATGCTTTCAGGTTAATTCCATGTCAGTAGTCTAGGTTCAAGAAACAGTCAGACACATGCACAGAGTTAAAAGTATGAATGCACATCTGTGCAACTCAGACAGAAAGCAGGAAGCAGATCAAATGATACAAAGGCAGAGGACTGTACAAAATTTGGTCAAATTCCAAAAGCTGAAGTAGGGCCAGCAAGATAGCTCAGTGGTCTAAAGCACCTACTTAGGCAAGCTTAGGCAGCCCAATCCCCAGGGCAGGCTGAGCCGGCCATAATATAAATAAATAAAGTTTGTTTGTTTGTTTGTTTGTTTGTTTATTTACTTATTTATTTATTAGCTAAAGTAGTTGAAAGTCCCCGCGGTACATCTAACCATATATACTCCTTAAATAAATCTTCCTTTTTTTACATGTTAATTTTACTCAAGAAAAATGATTGGAGTATTTCCCAAAGTTTTAAATTTGAGATGTTTGAAACAGATATAATATTTTTCAGAATTCTCACAGTATGTTCCTATACAAAGAGAATTTTTTCTTTCTTCTAGAGGTCATGTAGTTCCAGTTGACCTTGATTTTACTACGTAGTACCAGGCTGGCTGCAAGCTCGTGGCAACTCTCCTGTCTCAACCTCCAAAGTGCTGGGATTACAGGTGCGCACCTCCACATAGGGCTATCACAAAGAGAACCCTTAATTACTCTGTTCATAGGTATTTTTACAGTGATAATGAGATGAAATAATGATGACCATGATGCTGATTCGGTTAAATCAAGGCCAGTTGAAGAGATAGAATATTATTTTAAATTTTCATGATCCATAGTTTTCAGATGAAAATTTCCTCCCATAGTGTTTTCACAAGTTGTCCTCCTGTAAATAACATTCAAAACTATGTCAGTGTCCATAGTATTTCTATTGACACCAACCTGTGGTATTTTGGCATTTGTCCTCAAAAATCTTCAACATTCATCTTCTAGGGATGGCTATAGTGTGATTTTTGGTGATTTGAAACAAAGTCTTAGCTTTTTTTTTCTTTGAAATCTTTACGTGGGAAAAAGTAGAACAATATTTAGCTCTCCATGGGCATTTGTCTGCCATAGGTTTTCAGACAGATAAATTTATGCCACCTGTATCCAGGAATTCAGTATGAGGCAAATTTACTGTGACAACTTGGAATCTGAGGTAACAAATGAGCTGAACAAGTCACACAGGAAATGTTCAGTACAGGCCAAGGATGGGAATGACACAAGTTCCAAAACTATGGTGAGGACTTCCCTGCATCTCACCCTTCTTTCCCATCTACCCTCCCTCCTTCCCTCCCTCCCTCTCTCTCTTTTTCTCTTCCTCTTCCTTATTTTCCTCTTCTAATCCTCAGTCTCACATTGCCACTTTGAAGAGTGAGAAAGGAAGTACTAAGGGTGCAAAAGAAGGAGGCATAGAAACCAAGATAGGGTGAGTGGGTAGAGCCAGCGTAGCAGGCACAAGGGCAGCAGGGCTCCTGGATGAAGGGCTGGAGCTGCACCGCAGGAGGCCATGACACCTGGGGGACCTGGACCATAGTGCACAGTGCTGCATCTTCTGTCTGTGGTCACAGGATTGCATACTTTTCCATGTTCCAGTGCCATCAAGTATGACAGTAGCTGGTGCTCAGTATGTGCTTAACAAGCTCAGGGACTGCTCTGGAAATCCTGGCCCAGCTTATTTGTGTAGGACTCCAGCTTCATAATTGAACATTGTACATATTTCACAACTGTACATTGAACCCAAAGTTATGCAAAGCTGGGTGGTTGAATTGACTTTGCTTAGTTAAAAATGTCAGTTGTTTCATTTTTCAATGATATGTATACTTTTCTGAAGTTAAAGTACTATGGACTTATACCCTAAACTGCAGAAGAAAATGAGGGAACAAAAGAGCAATCCACATATGAAAATGACTTAAATCAATCTAAGGGAAAGCAAAATATTTCTGGTTTAAAGGATGAATCTTCTCAGAAAATAGGATGTAGAGAGTAAACAAATATCTCCCTAGCAACCAAATACAAACTTTTTTAAATTTTTATTTCTGAGTCTCTATATTATTAAAGTTATATTTAATTAAATTAAAATTTTATCATATGACTTATATTTTAATTTAATTGGTTGAAATATTTTTGTGTAGAATAACAATGGTTTCCTTGCTGTGTTTCATGACCAAAATCAGTCATCCAACAGCACAATGGTATTTGTAGCCAGCCTGTTATGTCACCCCAACACACTATGAAAATTAATTTACACTCATGCTTCTTTCACTTAGATTTGAGATCAGACTGCATGGAAAGAAATCTCAAGCTCTCCAGCACCATGAGTCATGCTCCTGTGTCTGGGGTCCTAAGTGTCAGCTTTAATAGCATATTCAAATCTGATATGGGAAGCTTTCATACCAACACCAGGCAGGGGACGCAGTACAATAAACAGACAACTACTGTTCACTTGATAGACGTCTCTTACCTGGGATTTCCCTTGAAGTTTTGATTAGCTGTCATTTATTTCCCCAAAGGTAATATGTTACTTGCCTTTTTGTCATTTTTAAAAAATCAAATAATCTGATAAGCACAATGCCATACCCTGAGAAAATTAGATTAAAGAAACAAAGTAATCAGAAACCTTGCTCATAGAAGTAGTGATATTATCTATAAGACAACTCAACTCTTTTAATTTAGGAATATTTATTTTTTAGCTTTCTTTACAGTTGCTTGAAGATATTATTTGTATTGCTAATCCTGTTGCTTAATTTGTGCATTGCATTTAGGATGTCTATATACATATATAATAAATATAAATATATAGATTTCTGAGAGTATTAAATTTAGGAACATTGTGGTAGATTCAAAATTAATCCTTTAACTATAATTTTGAAGTATGTTTATTTTTGGTTTTTAATGTATAAGAGCTTGCATAGAATTTCATGTTATACTTAACATAAAATTCAATTACTTTAAGTAATACCAATGCTGACATAATTGTTTGGATCACAAACTACAACATAGTTAAGATAAATGGAAGGGTAGATAGTTGATAGAAACAGATGTTCATCTTAATTAATTGGGAATGGTTTATGTGTCAAAAACTTTTATTCTTGAATATAGGTTTTGTGTATCAGGCAGTTGCTTTGGGGTTAGAATTTATCATTTTTTTTTCTGCTTATATCAACATCGAAGTTTGAGATCTTTCTGATGGACTGTACCAAAAGGTCAAGAATGAGTGGGTAGAGAGACAATAACTTATGCTCACTTGCAGAAATCATATTTTTTTCTGCACTGCTCTCAAATGGAAACGCATTTTCAACTTGAAGCAGATTTAACTGCTTTGTTCAAAGGATGTACTGACCTATTCAAGATGAGAAATGAAGCCCATGATGAAGACCAACTCTGGTTGACATAAAAAATCAGAACACAGGCTGCCAGGAAGAGAACTGAACTCCCTTGTTCTGATCAACTCCAAGACGTTTTGAGACAACATCTTCATAGGAAATGAGAAGAGCCCTCTGAACCTGCCGTGTGCATCTGAACAAGTGTGTGCCCTTCGTCATGTTCATCCTTCAAGGAGGAAGTTGTTTGTTGATTGCTATAAATGGATAAACACAGGAGACTTTCTAAGCCATCATTTCACTCAAGATGGTAACAGAACCTATAGAGTAGTTTCTATCTTCTCTATTACATTTGATACTCCTGGGATCAGGATTATTGAATAAATTATAAAGTTCAAGTAGTAAAGCTAAGGCACAAGTCTAAATTCCAGAGGAAAACCTTTCTCTCCACTACATCACCATGTAGACCACAAGGACTTAGGAAGAGAGACAGGGATGAAAGAAACCACAGAGTGAGTTTCTGAATGCTGTGTGTTGTACGGATATTTCTGTCTCAGAAAGTCATGGGCACTGGCTTATTTTATCAAACCTGACTCTTCCTTCCACTATTCCCTAGTCGATATGGTGTGTCTCATATTCTAAAGAGTTTCCTGAAATTAAAAGAGGTCATTTCGAGTCAAAATGTGGCAGTGCATATATGGAGAGATTTTTAATCATATATGGAGAGAATCAGTGATAATTTCCACAAGAAGCTGGTAGTATACTGTACTTGTACTCTGCAGTTCTGCAGGTCATACAGTGCATTTGCAGCCATTATTGGCATTCTTCTTCAATCCATCAGAGCCCTGTCCTGCCTGCATTCATGTCACCAAAGCTTCACTTTATCACAAGTTAGGGACATGCAGGTCAGGAAGAAACACAAACTTTAAATGAGACTATTCTGAAGACTAAAATTATAGACCCTTAACATTGCACTGAAGCACAAAATAAAAATCTGATTATATCTTAGCCTATTGAATTTGAATTATAACTGTGTGAATTGCCAAAAGTAGTTGAAATCTTTTGCTTGCTTAAGAAATTTAAGCAACCTAGTGAGGCAATTTGGGACTCACTTTTATACTTGAGCTATTTAACTGTTCATGACTGATTTCTACTTGTTCATACTCTTGGCAATTGTTACCCTTAATACCAATGACTTCTGCAGAATTTTTTGTGCTCTCCTTTGGAAACAATGTGGTTATAACTCTCTGTCTTTGTAAGCATAGTCTGAAGCCACTACTGTTCATAATAAGCCACACTTGCTAAATGATATATGCAGTGGATTTCTTGAAACAGTTCATGGCTGACCCACCTTTGAGTGCTTACCTGGTTTACTAGCCTTTGCCAACAGCACTGGAAACGGTTAACGTGCCCACTTCACAGAAGTCTTCCCTAAATCTACTATCCCATCTATTTTCTCAGTTAGCAGGTAGCTTAGGATATAGCCTTTTGAATTACATTGCTTGATTCTAAAAATGTAGTAATTTAAAAAAAAAAAAAAGGAAGAAAAAGAAAAAAAAGAGAAATACATTTTATGCATAAGCATCTAGACTGGCCTGAGTAATTCAGGCTCAAATTCATTTCTTTCAAAATGTATGGGCACTGAGGTACACAAATTGCTCTAGATAATTTGCCAATTTCTTTACCCAAATAAAATGTTTCTATCTGAAGGTAGCACCTACTATGACAGGAGGTCACAAGCTTCCCCCTACTGTATCCCCTGGGGATACTTGATGCCTGCTCTGAGAAGATGGAATTTTGTTACTCCCAATTTACAGATGAGTTCACCGTAGTCTGGCAAAGACACTTAATAACTCTGTCTAACTGGACTGAATGGATTCTACTGACATCCATGAGGCCATGGAGCAGCTAAAGATATCCTTGTTTCATGAGTTAAACAGAAATATTACCAACAGCTTTGCTTCCATGGCAGTGCATTGAGTCCTGGAACAGTCTTATCTAAAATATGAGCATGGAAAGAAGCCATTCCTTTCCCATACACACTGGCACAGACCAAAGGTATAACCACAATGAAAATGAATGGATGTGGGATATACAACCCTTGGAAATGGATTAAATGCACATACATTTTGTAATGAGTGATTGTAATGAAAGCCAAATGAATTATAATAAAATATGGAGTTTTAAAAAAGAAAACTACTCAATGCATAATGTTTCTGGGAAAACGTTTAACAGTTTTTCACTGCATGCTATTGTCAAAGTAAATAACTACCCAAGACAAACTTACAAAGTGGTTTTAACTCTAATGTGATGCAGAAAGTCAGTCATTTAATTTGTTAATTAGTATTATGCCAGAAACTATCTATTCAATATGAAGCAAATATGTTTACAATCTTATCTGCCATCTGTTTAATAGATGGGAGAATACTTAGGGCTGGATTCTCAAAGAGAGTTGTTGAAAATTTGTTCCACAATTAGTGGAGCAGATTTTTAATTCTGCAAGGATTTTTTTTTTTTTTTTGTGTGTGTGTGCGTGTGTTGGGAGCACCTCTGCTGAAAAGACAGTACATCACCACCCTGCTACTTGGGAGGAGTGACTGCTGTAATGCACGCTAGCAGATGCTCACAGATCCAAGAGTAGGAACATTTTTTTAAGGTATCTATGAATGCTTTGATATATCTATACAGGTACAACACAAGCTCATAAAAAGTAGATCTGACTTTGCACAGCATCACTGTAAGCCTCCGATGTGTAGAAATCCTGTGACTGGGTTTTGCTCACAGTGTACTATACTTCTGTACTCAGCAATTCTTTAAGATTTCATATGAGAAAGCTTCAGTTATGCAGTTTTTTCACCATTAAAACGAATTCTCAAGGTGCCTTTAAACTACTGCTGAAAAATGCATTTTAAATCATTACTTGGAAAAGATTTTAGAAATAAAACTGGTGGCAATCAAGTTTTTTTTTTTCCATAAACACCAGTTTTTAATTCAGCATTGAGAGTGCATTAACAATGTGCCCATAGAGACCCCAGGATGACGAAGGAAGCATGATGCTGCTGTAGCCCTCTCTGCCTCTGTCCCTCAGCCACAGCAGCAAAGACAGCATCCTGAAATTCAGTAGAGACTGTTTACATTCCAAGACCATTCCACAAGATGGGCTATTCTTCCTCTCTCCTGAAAGACATTCCACGTTTTATAACTAATACTTTCCTCCTACACCAGTTATCAGCAAGGTGATCTTTAAGAATTGGGCTAAAACCATCATTGGATATTTACGAACGGTGTCGCTCAGATCCATCATATTGCCAAGTGTTTGTGTGCCAGTTGAGCTTTCCTTTTGCCAGTTCTCTGATTTACCAACATGCTATTTTAACTCTTGCTAACAAATTAAAATACGACCTCTATATGACATTTATCCATAATTAACTCTCCTCATTATTTACTGGCAAAGCTAAAAGCAGTTCTCTAGCTCCCCTCATTTATTCTATCAGCTTCAAAGGAAAATATAAAATTTATATTTAAAATCTGATGTGTGTATGTGTATGTGTACCCCTGGAATCCTCTAAAAGTATCTAGCCTTTGCAAAAACAAAACAAAACAAAGCAAAATCACCTAGAAAAAAAATCTGACAGTGGTCATGGCTACAAATTAATTGTTGCGTTAAGTGCCAGTTTATCCCACCCATTTCTTTACCTTCCTGTCTTCCATTCTTCTCTAGGGCTCCCCAATGAACAGGGTTAGTTCTTATAAACAGTGAAATCTAATGATTTTTGTCATGAGGAGTCACCTTTCCTTCTGAACTTTCTGGGGGCTTACTGAGCGGCGTGGCCTTCTGTGCTCCAGGCCCTGGAGAAAATGCTCCTGAGATTCTGTGCTCTCTGTGCCCACAGTGGTTAGAGAGATACAGCTCCTCCCCTTCTGGGGTTCCCTGTGGTGCTCACAGGGTGTCCCCAGGCTAAGCAGGTGTCACCAAGTCTGGAACGATTTCTAACCCAGTGTACTTGCCGCTGCAAATGCTTTTCTATAGTCTTTGAATTATTCCTCAGTGATTATTTAACCCTCAGAGTGTTGGGGAGTGCATGCAAAATGTGAATTAGGCTTGCAGATTTGAGCTAATACACGCAATAGTTGACCCTAGAACTGGAGCGGCGGGACACTTTCCTAGGTCACTGTAAAGATTTTTATACAAGTGCTTCCTCAGCCCTGCTCCCTAAATCTTCAACAACAGCAACAAAAAACCGCGTTTGTAGCTAACGAGGTTTAGCCACACAGGCACCTGATTCCACAGACTTTTTGGACACAATGCAGAGTCCAGTGGAGACACTACGGGATTAAACCCATTGTAACATTCTAAAACTCAATTCATCTGTTCCTAATGGTGTTTCAATAGTATCCTAGTAACCTCTTCTGCGAAGCTTCATCTGGTCTGTATTTGCAAACACTATTAAAAAAAGGCCCTGCATTCAAGGGAAAAAGGCTGTGTTAAATCTCTTCTCTGCGCTGCCGGGAGAGGTGCGGGCGCGACTGCGGGCAAGAGCGTTTGCCAACGTGCCATATGGGAGTCATGGTTGGGACTTTTTTTTCTAGAATAATTAAATGTTGATGGCAGAGTTCAAATGGATCATTAAAATTCAAAAGTGTAAGAAACAGATTTTTTCTTATGTTGCTGAACGCTCCAGAGGGCTGAATAGCAGCAGAAGTGAGGCAGGCTGCCGCCCCGTGATCAGCGTGCGTCGGGATGGTGCTAATTTGATCATAATATAGTCATCTCTGAAGATTACAGCTATTCAATTAAATATTCTAATTAACCTGAAGTATTAGGCAAATGATACTAATTACAAATATTCTCCTGAGATTCACAGCAATGAAAATCCCACTTGCAACTGATACTTCTAGCCAATGTTTCGTAACACAATGTCCTATATCATAGGCTTTCAGAATATTAAAATGCAGTTAATTTGCCTAAACCTCATTTGTTTAATGGCATTAGCATTTTGTTTGAAATTGTAATAAACGTACATCCCGCTTTCAAGTAAAATTTAAAATGAGTGTACTCTTGGGGTAACTTAAGATTCCTGTTTACAGACCTGGCACTTTATTCAGTAAGCGGAACAGTTTGAGCTTAACTTTCAGCCATTAAACATATTGAAATTGTTTAAAAATGCTAATAATTTGTCTTTTCAAATAAGAAAAAAAGGATATTTTGCAGTAAAATTTCATGATGCCGCCCATGTGACGGGTCTCCCACTGTGCGGGCCCTGGCGCTTGAACTTTCCTTCCCATTCCTGGGAGAGCGGCGGGTTCTGCAGGGCTGCTGCTGGCTTTGGAGTACTATTTTTATAGGGAGAAACTACCGGTACCCTCCACTGCACTGCACCCCTTTCTCTTTCCTCTTTACATTATATTCACCCCCCTAAGGTGGCTGGATTGCTGGGTAGCCAACCTCGAAGCGGTAATGAGAGTGCTATTGTTTCCGGAATCTCAGCCCTGGATTCCAGCTCCTCCAGCTCGCCCCTCCTCTCAGCCCGCTTCCCCAGCCTCTCCCATAGTGCTGGGCCTGGTGCTACAGGGAGAGCGTCTGAGCCACCTGGGTCTTGTCCCCAGCAAGGAAGCATCTCAGCAGGTCTCAGAGCTGGGCAGCCAGTGGCACAGCCAGGATCCTGTGTGCGCTGTCTGCCAAGTCAGAAGCTGCCTTTCTGAGGCTTGTAGGGTAAGGCAGTCCCTATGATGAACGTCTTCGTAACCCTGTTGTAGTGCAAAGAGGCAAAACAGAGGGTCTTCTCAGACGGTGACTGATGACACAGTCGTAGGCATGAAGAGGCAGGCGCAGCTGGGAAGATCGTGCGCCAGGGTTTAAAAGTAAAGACGCAAATGGGCACGCTTTGGAGTGGCAGCGAGAAGCTTCCATGAATCCCGTGATGTACACGGGAAGGGTGAATAGTGCTCAAGAGTGCTCATCACCTCAGTAACAAACACAGGATTTGGGATAAAGTCATCAGAAAGAGGAAAAGAAGAAAAAAGGGCATTGAAAGCTCAGAACCTCGCCGTGGCTTAGAATTTGGAGACTATTGGTGCGAACCCCTAAAGCCACGGCCTGGGCCCTGCCTGTGTGGGTGCTGGCTGCTCTCCAACACCCACCAGAGGAGGAAGTGAGCCATACGATGCTATCTTTGCCTGGCCGGGGCTTGATACAATTCGTGGTCTGCAGACACATCCTCTGGCGGCAGGAACATGCTAGGATGATTTACCTTTCTAAACACAGATGTAATAAAATCACTAAAAATGCATTCATCTCTCAGAAGCAGAGGAAGTGAGGGAGAGGACTTTCATTTCTATAAAGTGCATGGAATGGAATAATAAACACATGAGAAGCAGATAGTACCTTGCAGTGTAGACATTTATGAGGCAGCGAACACTAAGAAGGGGTTGGCTTTTACAAGGCAGGGCTTTCTGCACTGTGTTAATGTGGACTGTTGATTTGTAGTGAATGAGCTGGGCGGTTGTACAGAGCTTCTCTCCCCGGAATTTCATCCAGGACATATAAAATCTATGCTGAGAAAACAGATGCTTCTAGGGCAGTCTACCTGTTGGCTCAAGTTTCCTGAGGGAGCACACTTCCTGAGGGAGGACACAGAGTGACTGTGCGCATAGATCTCTGCACTCGGTCTTCCAAAGTTGAGGTGGCAGCTGCTTGAAACTGGAAAATGAAGCAGGTCACTGTGCCAGCATTTGCACACCATAGCTTCCGCTCTGCCTAGGCCCATTGAGTGGAGGATGCTATTGTCAAGAGTGGACCTGAGTGGCAAGTGCAATTCTCTGGAAGATTCCTGAGGGGGACATAAGTGCTTGGTGGGGAGCTGGGGTATTTAGAACACTTTTGTATTCTCAGTAGCTTTCCTTTGTAGCCAGTTAGAATAATGGGTGAAATAACATCAGAAGAAAGGCAACATATAACATTTAAACAAAATTTATATTCTAGTTATTTTCCTCAAAGGAAATTTTCTGCTTGTCATTGAAACCATACCTTGAATTAAGTCAGGGAAACACTGGGGACCTCAGTAATGTTGGATCTGGGCTTTGGTTGGTCTCCTTCTCGGTACAATAGCTGAGGCTTCTCTCCCCTGCTGTGACTGAAGAAACAGCGGAGATCTCACATCCTGATGACCAAAAAGTAATGGAAAAAGAAAGAAATTAGGGAGATTGGCTAAGCAAAGATAGAAAACTCCAAGAGAGAAAGATAAAAAGAAGAAAGCTCCTTCTAAAATAGACCAAATGCAAGAGTGGTTATTTGAGATTTCACTGGCCTTGCCAAGGTGAGGAAAGTTCCAGCTCTGAAAGGCTTTCTGTCCCTTCCTACTCTTTAGGCCAGGAGTAGTTAGAAGTTAGTGGCGTGAGCCCTTTGAGTGAGGCCAGGCTGCCAAAGGACAGCACAGTGAGACACGGACACAGCCCTGTGTCCCAAATGTCTGCATTTTCTCCTCTAAATTAGGAATGTGACTGACATTACTTGGATGAAGAAATTAGTGTTGATGTTTGTGATCTTTATAAAGAAAAGCACTTTTATCTTGATGTAAGGATACTGGATGTCACTTCCCCAAGTGCTCTGCATAACACAGAAATATTTGTCCAGAAGCAGTAAATTTGTAGTGACATGCCTATATCCATGCAGAAGTAGCCTAGGAAACAGTGATCTCTAACAAGACCCAGCCTCAATTAGTATGAAACCTTGATGAAAGCGTTTTCTCTCCATGACTAGAAGGTAGACTAGTGGAGATCACAGGACTTCCCTTACGTGCTACTTTCTCACATCCCTCCTGGTCCTGACTTCCTTTTTCTTAGAAGCTACTCCATGACTCAGACCATGAAGAGAAGCTGCAAACCTTGTGCTCAAGCTGGAACACAGGGCTGTGCCTCTGCTGCTTTTTCAGCAGAATAGGGCAATGGTAGGCTTCCCACTAGCATATACAAGGCCAAGTTCAACTTCAAGTGAATTTTTAAATGTTAAAATGTTAAAAATATAGCCTATTTCCTATACACATAAACTATTTTGTATGTTTATAGATACCCCAAAACAATCCTCTGAACCACCCCATCAAAAAAAAATTCAGCACAGGACAGACATGCCTGAGGGTAAGACTGAGTCTAGCTGCCAGCCAGCACCGTTAGCTGTCAGGCAGTATCAGCTCTTCCTGCAGCACTCCTGAGGTAACCATGTTCCCATTGCAGTAAGTTAGATGTTGCCATATTGCCTTTGCATACCTGTGCGTGTGTGGGGGGTAACATCTCCACGCTTTATCTGATTGCTGCATGCCACACCATTTTCTGTCACACTCCTAAACATTCCTTGCATGGCTACCTGGATTATATGGAGCCTAGAATGCCTGCATCTCCATAGAAAATGGAGAAACACAAAAACACAGCCCCACATGACTGCCAAAACTACCAGAGGCAATTCCACATAGAATATGGAGCCAGGGAAAGGCTGGTGAGTGTTCAGAGGGTGAAGTAAACTATCTTGTGACATGTTTTTATGACATAATTATATTGATCTGAAAGACACTCATCCGGAACCACAACCTTTCTTACCCCAAGTAAAAGGCCTGAGCCCATATAATCTTCTCAATCACTTGATATTCATAGTCTTACTCAAAGGTCTCTGAATATGTCATGTGTGTAATACCAATGCAAAATTTGGCACCGTAGTCACTACCAGCAATATGTTTCAATAAGGTAATTTTCTTGCTGCCTAAGAACATCAGCAGGGTGCAATCCAGAACAAAAACAGAGTATGACATCTTATTCAAGCATACATCTAGAGGACAAAACTATACTTTATTAAAGGAAAATGGGATTTCAGGATTGTTTTGACAAGTGATAAAAATGCACACCTCAGTTTACATACAGTGCATTGTGGAAATCGGAGGTATTCTTGCAGCAATACCCAGCCAAGCCCGGCAGACGGAAGGGCACT
This sequence comes from Myocastor coypus, assembly GCA_004027025.1. Lineage (NCBI taxonomy): Eukaryota > Metazoa > Chordata > Mammalia > Rodentia > Myocastoridae > Myocastor > Myocastor coypus. The sequence continues at coordinate 54,136 of PVJA010008366.1, forward strand.
GGGTGGGTGTCAGGCTCCGCAGGGATCTGTAAGGAAGGAAAGAAAATATATACTCCGTGTCTGTGTGTATTTTCCACCTCTGCTTTCTTGGCACTCAGAGGCAGGGCATTGGGAATTTCTCAGGGGACCAGACAGGTAACTTTCTTTTTCTTTAAATTCGGCACAAGATAATTCTGCCTTCCTCTACATTTTAGGGTCAATTTGGTTCTCTAGTGTAAGGGAGAAAAGAACACATTCTTTGACCTTCTTAAATCAATTTAAGCATTGAGATTTAAAATAAATACTGAAAATAATGTCAGATTTTAAAATACCAGCTGTGCTCCAACACTTGCCTTGCTGTAAATCACCTGCTTTTATAGCTTTGTTCATCTTTATTACCTCTCCAAAGCCTGCCAGGGACTGCAGACCTCTGTCCCTGATTCTAAGAGGTGCTTTCTTGGATTTCTGCATCAAAATGGTCAAAACACTCCCTGCCTTAGCTCTAAGGAGCAGCATGAATTCCTGAGTTAATCACCTTAGAAATGTGTTAGTGAAAACAACGCTGAGGAGGCGATTCAGTGACTGGAAATCACAGAGCACATCCTACTGTTAAATTATTTAACATAACTGCACCTACAAGGGACCTACTTATGCCTTTATCTTCTTTAGAGGGGAAACACAAAAGAGGCTCAGAATACTAAAGATAAGATCCAACCAAATTAAGCATTTGGAAATTTACCTAGAGAGGAAGTAAACACTTTAAAAGGGGAAAAAAATCATATGGCTCAAAATAGACACAATTACAGTACAGACTTGGATTTCTCAACAATAACATCGCCTTCACATTACTGAATTCTGGTATTATTTCACTGTCAGAGTCATTTTGTAATTGGTCGATGCTGTGGAGTTGGAGACATATGCATTACAAAACAAAAGTTAAATATTTAAACTGAAATAAATTCAGAAACTAATTACTTTAGTGAAGTTAAATGTAAATTAAGCATTTGGTGTATTATTATAGACTCAAAAGTATCTAAGGGTCAGCTAACAGCAGTGATCAATCGCGTATGTTCTGCATCATTCCAACCTCGATGATCAGGAAGTCTGTTGTTCTTGTTTATCTTAAAGCAGATGTAGACTTTGAAATGATTTGTGGACCAACAGAAAATGATTAAGACTATTGTGTAGTGCAAAAAGTAGTAGGTAGAACTGCTGAAAGGAGAGAATGTTTCACACACTCTATTAGCTTTTTCTATTTTTTATTTTTTAAGGAGCTCAGGACCTCTTATTAATGTTATGTTACTCCACTGACATAAAGGAGCTGGAAGATGAGAGGAGGACTTCCAGTCCACTGATAGAAGGTGTCCATGCTCTAGGGGCAGAGCCACTTTACCTTACCTCAGTCTTTATCCAGGCTGGCAATTTGGGCATATTCACAGTGCCCTTCAGAGGCTGGGAGGATGTCATCAGTAAGCTAAAGCTCTGGTGAGGAGACTGGCATGCAGTGAGGAGGTGACAGTGACAGATAACTGTCCATTCAATGCTGATGTGAGGGAGGGAGGGAGGAACAGCTCAGGTAAAGGTCATTTGTACGTGGCATTGCTCCTCAGTTTTGTTTATTTACTTTTGTAACATTTCATCTAGCAAAGCACAAACTCACTATTTGCTTCTACTTATTAAAAGTACCCACAGTGTGCAAAATCTGAGAAGTAATGTAAGAGAGGGTTATGGCTTGGAAGGGCTCACGGGTGGGTTGGAGCAGAGATCCAACAGCAGGAAGCTAGAGATGCTGAGAGTGGAACCCGAGCTTGCTCAGAGCTAGCTCACTTTTCTGCATTTAATTCATAAAGAATGTGTTTCACATCCCAAGACATAAACTGTAGAGCATAGTATGTCTCCACAAAAGGTGCAAGTGAGATATAAAACTTTTCACTTTTAAAGACACATAATTTCAATATTGTTTCACTTTTATTGATTATGTAGAATTTAAGTAATGTATATTAACAGAACAGCACAAAAGAAAAACTATTTTTAAAAGAATACATACACAATATTTACCTTTATTAATCTTATTTTATTTTGTCTTTTTTGAGACAGGGTCTCACTATGCAGTTCTGGCTGGCCTTGAGTTCACTTTTGTAGCCCAGGCTGGTCTCAAACTCACACTGATCCTCCTGCCTGAGCCTCCCAAGTAAGTAATTTTAACCTGTGCTGATTTTCTTAATCCTCAAGGATTGTACTTTTCCTTGGTACTTACCCTGACCTAGTGAGACAAGGACAGGCCAACTTGCTCTGATGCTGAGGATTTGAAGAGAAGAAGTTGGTAACTGACCAGATCACAACAAAGGATACAGTGGGACTTGTGCAAGTTGGCACAGTGGGATCAAAGAGGAAACAGGAAGCGGAAGACAGGCCAGGCTTCCCAGGACCAAGAGCGTCACCAGGAAGGTGTGGGCCTGTTCTGTGTCATTCCTGAGTTGGGTGAGGGCCTGCTATGCCGAGTCTATGACCCCGTACTAGGCTTGCCACCACTTCTGAGCCTCAGGGCTTATACTTTTGCTCTCAGTGCTGAAGCAGACCTTCGGGGGTGGCACTGGGACCAACTTTGCTTTGTGTGCCGCTCTATGCCACACACCTCCTCTACTTCTCGTGATCGTAGGTGCTTCATGCTAAAGAGGACGACAGCAGGAAGAGATGGGGCAGCACACCAGTGAGTAGTCCTGAAGCTGGAATGCACAGCGGTGTCTGAATCCCTCGCAGACCAGGCGGCCTTTGACACCTCAATAGTCCAGAGATGTTGTGCATGCGGCCACAAGATGGCAAAACCAAAGTTCCAACCAGCTGCCTCTGTGGCCTGGACACACAGGCCCAGTGACCTCTGAGGTCACGCAGCAGCCACAAGTGCGGTGGTTGCTTGCTGCTTTCTCTCTGCATGGGAACAGCCAGGGGCTGACGGTTGGAGACTCCACTTGCTGAGGTGAAATCTAATTAGTGGGATGCAAGTTAGAAACTTGTAAAAATTTAAAAAGCAAATGATATTTCTGAAATCTCATTTCTCTTTGTTGGCTTCAGTTCCAAGCTTACAAAACAGTCTTTACAAAATGTATGATAGAGCTGTATTATTTTATCTAAACACTTTCACCCACCATTAGTTCTTAATCCAGAAACTCCTGTTTGAATGTGTTAGCTCGGTGTGCTAAGGCAGTTGGTGAAAACTACCGAGATGAGCACTGTGCAGATTTGCTATTGAGCTGGAAGCCTGGCTGGTCTAGTGTGCTGTGGAGAGAGGAGCTGTACCCTGGGAGTCCCTTGAGCTTCCTGTAAAGCTCCCCAAGGTCAAAAGCATAGCGCTTAGCATGAAGCGGCTTATTGGATGATTGGATGACTGCTGTTATCCACCAAACCCTTTTTAGAAATTATAATCTTTTCTGCTCTCAAATCAATCTATTCTAAACACACATTCTAGGATGTTCCAGTAAAACTGTGGTTTTAGGCTGAATTTCTTCAACCACTGTATGCTTACATAATTAGAACTCACGTTCTTGCCAGCAATTGATGTTGTCATGGTAGAGACATACCCTTACACCCAACATAAACTGTACCAATACTTTTTGAATTTCTGTGTACAATGAAGCACTTCTGGTTTCCTCTTTTCTACTGTAAAAGGGATTTGTCTCTAACCAACTTCTTCCAAAACATACTAGAAAGAGAAAACTTATAGGAGCATCAAAAACTGCCTGGTTCTTACTTGAATCTGACCCAGGAGACCTGGTGCTGCTCTTTGGCACAACTAGAGAAGTAGCATTTCTAGCTCTACTTTAAAAAAATGAAAAGAACTGGTTGGGAGCTAAAGTCACTTTGTATCAAAACCTGTGATTCATGAGATTTCTACACTTCAGCTCCAAGGCTTTCTAGATGTTTCCATCTGCACCTCACCAAAACTTGTGGGACAGCTAGCTGTGCCTACCCAGTTTAACTTGCTTCTTATCTGCCACAGAGCAACCCTGTGCTGGTTCCATGGGCTCAGATCCTCTGATCACCTGTGGCTTATTTCTCCATATTTTCTGTGTTCAGCTACTACAAGGTACTACCAGGCCTGCTTCTGCGTGTCTGAAGTCCCCATGCCCAGTGTACTCTTCTGCACTGCCTTGTCAGCACTGATCTCCTCTCTGTCACTAGGTTCCATCCCTGCTCCTCATCCATCCATTTTCGTCTGGGTTTTACCTTTCCAGACCCAGTACTGAGTGTAATTATATCTATAGAGCTCTGAAAAAGTGACTGGTCATCTCCATCCTTAATTAGAGGGCTGTCACCACTCTCAGTGCAACCTGAAGCCACGGACGCTCAAGTGTTCCCAGTAAGTGCTCTGTTCCTTAAGGTTCACATTCTCACCTAGCAGAGGGGAGCAGCACTATCCTTCCACCTCCCAGCTGGGGCAGAGGAGTCCTTCCAAGGTGGTTGGTTTTTCCTGGAAAAGCCTATGACATGTTAACTGCCTTTCAAGTCCTCTGTGTGTGACTTTGGTCCAAGGATCAGAAACTCTTTGCTTTTCCTAAACTCTTCCCAGTGTGTGCACATGTACCATGCATATATGTGCACATATATCAAGTACAAATGTGCACATGAACAAGTGTATGAGTAGAAACATATACTCATGCATATGACTTGCATGAAAACATATAGACACATTCTTACATACCACACACACACATATGGGTACATCCATACACCATATTCTCCTATGCATGCATAAAACTATGTATATCACACACACATAAGTACATATCCCATGTATCATGCATACATACACTATGAGCACATAATATACATACTGCATACATGAAGCACCTGAACACATGTGTACATAGCCTGAGAAGTACACATGTACCACACGTATGCAATTACATACAAATCTAAAAATAAAAATATATGAACACAAACTTGCAGTAAATACATACATACATGATATGTACGTTGCACATAAATAACACATATACAAGTGCAAGTAGATATGTCTATGCCTATCACATTCCCACACATACACAGATACATATACTACACCATGGTTATGCATGACATATACCTAACATGTACAACATAACATTACACATGCTATTCAGGAATGGTAGCACATTCCTGTAAACTTAGGACTTGGAAGGCTGAGGTAGGAGGACTGCTAAGACTTTAAGACCAGTCTAAGATAATAGTGAGTTCAAGGCCAGCCTGAACTATGTAGTAAGCCCTTACCTCAAAAATCCAACCAACCAACCACAAAAATATAAAAGCAACAAGCCAAAAAAACTTTGCATATACCAAATATTCATATATACACTACACATACAAGATACGTATACATGCATGCATATACAAACATCACACACAAAAATACATATAGAAACATTAATATGCACCATGCCTGCCACATATACCATAAACCATCCTTTTCTACATGTAGGTAAACACCAATACCAAACAGATAGACTGCACATAGATTAAATACATAGCACACATGTTATATCTTACACATTCCATAGCAGATGCACAGATGCATATTACATTCATATTGTAAACATGTAAACCACATACTATACACAAATGCATCTATGTGAATGGACACTGTTACCATGTGTTCATGAAAACACATGCATGTACTTGATGTCATCCTGAAACACACTAGATATATTGGAATCCACCAACACATCAGGGTCTCCCACATCTATGTGAAGTTGTGTGAGGTTTCTCCCACTGCTCTGTGATTTTCCCATGAACTCAGAGATCCCTACTGCAGTTTGCCTGTGGGGTGAGTGGCGAACATGTCATCTCTTGCCAACTGTGTCTTTTCAGTAAATAATAAATGTGAGAAATCTCAGGACAAGATTTATTTTTCTTGGATGTTTCTGAACCTGACAGGGAGCAAGGACACAGATAATACTCTATAAATGTTTACTGAAAGATTAGCAATTTCTTTACCATTGAATAGATAAAATTGTACTTCATTTAAATATAAATTTTCATTAATTCTTTTTGCAACTAGATAAGTTTGCACATACATGTAATATTTTAAGTGAAATATCTAAAGTGGCAACAATTAAATGCCTATACATTTGACAAATATTTATTGAGATGTTGATGTGCTTCAATCGTGTTCTAAACATTTAAATCAGAGCTGAGGGAAACAAACAGAGACACATTACTCTGCAGGAAGCTTGCCCTGTGAGTAGAGCAACCTGTAGCTTCTAAACTACTGACATTGGGAAAAGAGGTACTAGGAGAACTACAGCTGGAAGATGCCATTGAGGCTTTTTCTACATCACAGTTCCTGGGAGGTCCCATCTGAGGTCATTCCACACTACAACAGCAAGCAGAAACACTGAAACAACACCCAAGACTTGGAAGCAGATTTATTGATGTCAATGGGCACCAATCAGGATCATTCCTAGTGTATCAGTCCCTGATCTCTGGTGGTTTAGGGCTTATGCAGGATAAGCAAGCAGGGATTACAGAGGCAGAATGGCTTGTCACTTGGGGACTGGTTTATACAAAGTGCATCATAACATCAAAGTAACAAGCCATTTCTAAGACACAAAAGTAACTGGAAAAGAAACAATTAGCTAGGCAACTGAGAAACCGAAATATACCAGTTGGGGTGGGCACATTTTCTGCTACATTTCCCTCCTCTTTTAGTTTCCCTGACAAATCTTTCCTGGTTTTATTAGTTGTGACCTTCTGGGATGATGTCCAACTAGAAGCAGTACCAGTAGGGTTATCAATGATCCTAGGGTAGACTATAGCCAAAATCCCCAAGATCATCTTATGGTAGAGTTTTTCCTAAAATATTTCTAGGAAGAGACATAACTTACATCCACCTGTTCTGTAACATCACTCTGGCAAGGTAATCTGATCTAGGAGAATGTTCAGTATATCTTGAATGCTAATCAAATCTGCTCAAATATTTGATTGATTGCTCTATTGTCTTGGGGCAACCATCCATGAAACTTAAAGCAAAAGCACAGCAGAGGGCAAGGAAGCACAGACTGGGGTAAGCCTGAAAACACACAAAACTTAAGGTTAGTAGGAACGAAACAGTCTTGTGAATGATGTCCTCAAGTTTCAGCTGTATTTGGGTGGGTCACCACCCAGAGTAATCAGCACAGGGCTTTGAGTGCATTGTTGCTTCACAGTGAGCCTTGGAGGAGTTGTCTAGGTACATTTTTCAGCAGATCTAAGGCTGGATTTTTGAAACTTGTAGAAGTAGTTAATACATACCTGGATTATATGTGTGCATAGGTATGCTCACAACTATCGCTGGTCTTCTAACTAGTTATAAGCTCTAGTAGTTTTTAGTTAATCTAGTTTTTGAGTTACTGTTGCTACAAGTGTAGGCACACTGTTGCTGCTAATCATTAAGGGTAGGTTTTATCTAGGAGTAAGTTTTCAAAAATGTATTTGGTACAGGGTCTCACACTGCAGCTCAGACTTGTGCTGATCCTCCTATTTTCAGCCTTCCCAGCACTGGGATTACAAGTGTGTGCCACCACACCTGGTCTCTGTGGCCCATTCAATGCACTAGGGGATGAGGCCAGTATGGCAGGTGGTTCTGGAGATTGAACCTTCCTTGTGCTTGCCTAAGCAGACACTGAGTCTGCTGAACTATGCCACTGGCAAACTAGGGATGATTTTTTTTATAGCAAGACCATACCAAACTTTTATTGTCCTCACTGTACTGGTAGGGATGGAAGGTTAGATTTTGTGAACTCAGAGATCCAAATTCTATAGAAACCTGCAGCTCAAACATATTTGCCGAGCTTCTTCATTATAACCATTTTCTGTCAGATGTAGCAAAACTATGTCTTTCCAGCAGGTAGCTTGAGTGTCATTAATCAGAAGTGCTTTTTCAAAGAGGAAACAAATTTTTGAACCTTTGAGAAGTTGAGTTCAGGTTAGTTGCCAAGTTGGGCTGGTTAATAGGGGTCAATCAAAGGTAGAAGAAGGCATTTCGTTATATCCTGGCAGGTGTACCAGCAGGCTATGGGTGGCAGAGACTGAGGCAGCGTATATGGGGAGCAATCTCAGTGGCATTGGTAGTTTATATGTCTTGAACAGGCATGAGAGCTATATTTTACTATTTACTTGGGGGACTGTTATGGAGCTGGAAGGGTCAGAAAAACCTTGGGTGAAAGTTGCTGGTGGATTGGCCAGTCTGTTGTGAGAGACTCCCCCCAAATGGTGGGAGCATTCTTATCACCCATGGCAATTGAGTCCAAGAGAGCTGGCCTTCTATCTCATGATCTTTCCATTTGAAGAGGCTTGAGGGAGTAGCTCACAAGAAGAAGGCATCTTTTAAATCTAGAACAGTCCACAAAGGTTGTATGGCAACTCATGGCTGTGTTGGGAATGGATGGCTATGTTGTTGACAGCACAGGGAGTTCCCTAAACGTGACTGACAGGTTGATGTGTGACTAGATGCATGTGTGCTTCCTATTACATCTGACAGCAAGAGGAGGAACAGTGAGGCAGCATGGTGGATGGCCAGCCCCAGAGGTGAGTCTTTAGTCCTCACTGCTGGGAAGAGGATGTTCAGAACTTTAGGACTGTGGTTATCTCTCTCAGGCTGATGCAAGCATCTCTCTCTCTCTCTCTCTCTCTCTCTCTCTTTCATTTTAAAGAGTAAAAATACCAGAAACAAAGAGGAAAAAACAGCAACAGGTAGAGTACATACAGTAAAGAATTTCAAAACAAAAAAATTTAGCGATGATTGCATTGCATATTTTCATCATCAAATCAGTATAGATCAACAGACATAGGTATGTAAGACTGATCAGTTAAACACTCACACTTTCAATGAACATTAATTTTTTTAACTCTTCCAAATGCATTTTTATTTAAGTCACTCTTCTAAAAAAAATTATAGGGGTTGAGAATTCAGACAATGCAAGGTCCTGAGATTGAGTCCGTTCAAAATTTATTTATTTATTTATTTATTTATTATTTCTTCTTTTGTGCCCTTACACTAGGGATACTATACAATATTTGCATACATAGGACTGGTTTATTTCACTTATGAGTATACATTCAAGATATATCCCTTTATATATGAAGTCTTTTAGTTTATTATTCCTTATAGCATGCATCATTTTCATTAACATTTTCATCATCAATTAAGGAACAATTGAAGCTGAACATTCAGCAATAAACAATGGGAAGCTGACTGGCTTGATGTGAAAGAGTTGTCCTGCTAGGCTGCAAGCTTTCACCTGTCAGAAAGGTGAGATGCAGGAGTCCCTGTTTTACCAGTGATGGTGACTTTTTTGACCTCAGAGAGTTCTGTTCCATCATCTAGTAGGAAAAAATCACACATTTGCCTCAGACTTTTGTGATGACTGCAGGCTTACAGGAGCCCAGTCTGTAAGAGTTCAATCTGTCCTATGTATGTAGGCCTGAAAGGGTGCAATTAATTTCTCAGGGTTGACAGTCCAATTTTTTTTTCTGTAAAAATGTAGAACTCATAAGACATTGTTGATAGTGATCTCACATGAGTGTTCGATGACACCATCTGAACAGATTAGGCATGTAAGCAGGAGTTTCTGGAATTCAGTCTTTGTGACCAAACGTAGGCAATGGCTAGGTAGAAACAATTAACTGGCTGAAAGGAGATGAGTCACTAGGAGGGAGTGAAGTTACAGGTTTTGGAAGCAACTGTGTTGGCTGATGAGGCTGTCAGTGCAGAATTCTCAGGAAGAATATACCTTTCTTTCTTTCTTTCTTTCTTTCTTTCTTTCTTTCTTTCTTTCTTTCTTTCTTTCTTTCTTTCTCTCTTTCTTTTCTATCCATTGATATGTAGGGAGTTGTTTGGCTTCAATTTTACTTCTTAAAAGCCTTTTTCTGCAGTCAGAGGTTGTGGGTTTTGAATAAGTAATTTCCATCTTTGATTTCTTACATTTCTTCTATGAAGATGAAAATATAGCTTTTCTTTTTTAAATTGGTTGGCGTAGATATTTGGAAATTCAAGGAAATACAAAATTGTAGCCTGTCAAGAATATGGTTTTTGGCCCAGTCTCTTACTTTCAAGTACTACTCTTGAGAGAATGACAGTAACTGAGTTTACACCAGGAGCAGTACATATCAAAAAGACAAGAGTGACATGTATTCCAAACATAATTTTAGTGTTACATTGTGCTATAATCAATATGCTGAAACTTCTGAAGGTTCTTGAGACCAATATCTGATTCATCCTGTGTACATAAGTGTATGGTTTTGCTATTGATGTTTTCTGCTTTGTCTGCTTCCAGTCACTTCGTTGTTTAATCCATAACACATTCAGCTGTGTTATGCCCTTAAGTTCTTGTTTTCTTCTTTAAAGTTCTCATATTAGGGAGACTTTACGATATTTACACATAAATATCTGTGTCAAAATTGTGTAACTGCTTATATCACATTGTATGGAAAGTTATTACAATATCAATGATGGTCAGAAAATATCATTTCCAGGCTAAGTCAAAGATATTTGATACTCAGAAAGCCAGTGATGATAAGCCCAGTACCTATGTTATAGAGTAATAGTATCACAAAGCTTTTCTGCTGGAGGGTTGAGAATGTAAGTTAACAGA